>JABXWE010019697.1:0-53848 GCA_014611495.1 Limonius californicus | reverse complement strand
GATTTTAGAACATGAATCTACAGAATCTTGTACAAAATCACTGTACAGAATTTTGTACAAAATTTTGATCAAAATTTAGAACAGAATTCTGTGGATTTTAGAACATGAATCTACAGAATCTTGTACAAAATCACTGTACAGAATTTTGTACAAAATTTTGATCAAAATTTAGAACAGAATTCTGCGGATTTTAGAACATGAATCTACAGAATTTTATACAAAATTTTGCTGTATGAGACGTCAGAGAATTTTGTAAAAACACTTCGAACAAAATTCTGTGCCGTGTCATACAGGCCTAACATATAAGTAATTTGTTTACCAGATTACTTTTATGTTAGGTGAATATTAAACATATTACATGTGTATATATATTTCTAGCTCAATATTTCCCTTAGTATCTAGTAAAAAAACTTTTAATAAACTCTTCTGGAAAATCCACCAACACTGATTTATGAATCATATGATTTGAGTTTTATATATTTATCAAGTTGTTGTACTTTATTTTAAAATATTTATGTTTTAGTCAGGTATATTGGTTGGGTGATTTAAACTACAGAATAACAGAGCAAAGTGCAATACAAGTCAAAAAGTATTTAGCTGCAAGCGATTTAGCTTCAGTGCTTGTAGCAGATCAATTAAACCAGCAAAAGGATCTCAGTAAAGTATTACATGTGAGTATGACCATTAGTGCTTATTTCCTCCACACAAATAACCTTCTTTTTTTCATAGGATTACACAGAAGGGGACATAACTTTTCCACCAACCTACAAGTACGATTTAAATTCAGACACATTTGATACCAGTGAAAAAGCAAGGGCGCCGGCGTGGACAGATCGAATCTTATGGCGTGGCAGGGGTATTCACAATGCAGCTTATCGCAGTCACATGGAGCTCAAAATAAGTGATCACAAACCAGTCAGTGCACTTTTTAAATCTGAAATTTCTGTCGTTGACCAAAACAAATATAGGAAAGTTCACGAAGAATTGCTCAAAAAGATGGACAAGTTGGAAAATGAATTCTTGCCTCAAGTCACCATTGATAAAACGGAAGTCATTTTTGATATGGTTAAGTTTAGAGAACGCCAGTATAGGGAAATTATTATTGCCAACACTGGACAGGTATAGAAATAATACTAAAATTTAAGGAAAAATTCATTTTACTAAGTTTCAGGTGTTAGCGGAATTTGAATTTATTAAAAAATTGGATGATGTAAATTATTGCAAGGAATGGTTAAGTATAACCCCATTTTCGGGCTGCATATTACCTGGTAATAACCATTTAAGCTTGTTTTTCATAGACTCAAAGTAATTGAGACGTCTTTTAGGTGAAAAATGCGATTTAACTTTAAAAGTTAATTTAGAGCAATCCTTAGAGAAAATTTACGATATTCTGGTTTTACATTTAAGAGGCGGCAAGGATATGTTTATTACAGTGTCGGGGGATTGCCAAAGGTCATGTTTTACGACTTCTATTGCAACTTTGTGTCGAGCACCAGTGCCTTTATTACAACTAACTCCAGATCAATATAAGCATGCGGTAATCAGTTATTGTTTGTTTTTCTAATTGAATTGAAAAGAATCACAGTTGTAGTTTATGAATATCTGTAGGAAAAGTTAATTAGCTTCACATTTTTAGGAAAATCAGCAAAGCCCGGTATTGTACTCCGTACCTCGAGAACTCTGGCTGTTAGTAGACCACCTGTATCGAAATGGGCTTAAGACAAGAGAATTATTCGAGTCAACAGCTCTTCATGAGGAAATAGTACGCATTAGAGATTGGTTGGACACTGGGTCATTGGATCCCATCCGTATCCTTTTGAGTTAAGATTTCGCTAGTCTAAATGAGTTACTTGAAAAATCCTTAACGGAATACTTGCTTAGCTGGAAGTATTCATGCTGTTGCTGAAGCACTCCTGTTGTTCTTATCTTATACAAAGGATCCGGTGATACCATATCATCTGCACGATGCTTGTATCGCAGCTGCATCCAATTACCAAAGTTGCAAACAGGTATAAATTGAAAAGTGAAGGCTTCCGTTTAATTTGTTATCAATTCTCTTCTCTTCTCCAGATTATTCTTCAAAAGATGCCAGATTTGGATCGCAATGTTTTTTTGTACCTTTGCATGTTCTTACAAGAGCTGTTGAAGCATTCAAATGAAAATGGGATGGATGCCAAGACACTGGCAACTATTTTCGGTGACATTTTACTGCGTGATCCCATACGTAATTCAAGGCCTCAAGCAAACAGAGGAAAGGCCAGTTTTATTTATCATTTTCTCATCAATGATCAGAGCCCTCTGATTATTCCATGCAAGTAGATATTAGTAAAGTAATCACAGATCAGCATTTTAATATTTAGGATAATTGTATATAGTATTTATTGTGATTTGTACCTCATAGGTCATAGAAACGTTTGTGGTATTGTAACGGCTTTTGTACCACCTTTAGGACATGCTAAAAGAATGTTTTATTTGTTGCATGATAACTGAGTGTTGTAGAACCATATCGTGGCCTAATATAAAAGACATGAAAGTAAAATTGTTATATTTTGTTTATATTTAAACTCTGTTTAATATAACATTGTATTAGAACTAACAAAATAATTCAGCATTTTGTTTTAAGTAATTTTACTTACTCCAGCTCTAATGCAACTAATTATTTATGATGTTTATATAAATAATAGCTCAAATCTTGTGCTGATTAAAAATTCTTTCCAATGGATTTTATTTTTTAGTATTGAATCTGCATAATTACCGTATTTTTCGGAACATAAGACGCACTTTTTTACATAGAAAAATCGGCTTAAAACTGGGGTGCGTCTTGTGGTCCGTAGGTAACGAATTCTTACACTGTACCAAAGCTGTTGGAGAAATTCAATTAATAAAATTAGTAAGTACGCCACTGAAGGTAGGTACCTAAGTTATCTAAGTCTAAACGACGGACATGGCGAAGGTTCTGCGAAGAGATAGACAATTTGTCTCTGGCAGTCCGATTCACAAAAGTTCTGTCTAAAGAGCACTTGCATTAAATGCTTAAAAAACCTGATGGTAGTCCCACTGAAAACGGGAAGGAGAGTCTAGAAACACTTTTCTCTGTTTCGGCATTAGAATGACATTATTCTCGCACTACTTTTAAGACTAGAATGGAGTTCATTCTTAAACGATTTTGAGTGACATTTTGTTGTCAGCGATTGGTATGCCTACGGTCTGACATTAAGTGTATGTTCCCTGCTGAAAGACTATCAGATTTGAGTATTATCACGGTCTGCGGAATTTAAATTGATATATTTTGCATTAAACTGTAATGTCGATTTCGTGTTAAATAAACTTTGAAACGTCCAATTCCCACAACTGACAAACACAAATAATTGCTGCCAACCTAACTATATTCTACCAAAAGTTTCCTAGAAATTGTCTACTATTTTTATAAAAAAATTTAAATAAATGTAAATGGAAGCCGAAACAGAGAAAATAGTATAAAAAACTCGTTACAGACGGCCATTCAAGCACTTCTCCGTTCGGAAACTCGTCGCTACGCGGCTCGTGTCCGAATTTCGGATTCGTGCTTGAATATGTTGCCTTCTGTAACTCACGTGTTAATATACTATTCTCTGTTTCGGCATTAGAATGACATTATTCTCGCACTACTTTTAAGACTAGAATGGAGTTCATTCTTAAACGATTTTGAGTGACATTTTGTTGTCAGCGATTGGTATGCCTGGCGTCTGACATTAAGTGTATGTTCCCTGCTGAAAGACTTTATCAGATTTGAGTATTATCCCGGTCTGCGGAATTGAAATTGATATATTTTGCATTAAACTATAATGTCGATTTCGTGTTAAATTAACTTTGAAACGTCCAATTCCCACAACTGACAAACACAAATAAATGCAGCCAACCTAACTATATTCTACCAAAAGTTTCCTAGAAATTGTCTACTATTTTTATAAAAAAAATTAAATAAATGTAAATGGAAGCCGAAACAGAGAAAATAGTATAAAAAACTCGTTACAGACGGCCATTCAAGCACTTCTCCGTTCGGAAACTCGCCGCTACGCGGCTCGTGTCCGAATTTCGGATTCGTGCTTGAATATGTTGCCTTCTGTAACTCACGTGTTAATATACTATTCTCTGTTTCGGCATTAGAATGACATTATTCTCGCACTACTTTTAAGACTAGAATGGAGTTCATTCTTAAACGATTTTGAGTGACATTTTGTTGTCAGCGATTGGTATGCCTGGCGTCTGACATTAAGTGTATGTTCCCTGCTGAAAGACTTTATCAGATTTGAGTATTATCCCGGTCTGCGGAATTGAAATTGATATATTTTGCATTAAACTATAATGTCGATTTCGTGTTAAATTAACTTTGAAACGTCCAATTCCCACAACTGACAAACACAAATAAATGCAGCCAACCTAACTATATTCTACCAAAAGTTTCCTAGAAATTGTCTACTATTTTTATAAAAAAAATTAAATAAATGTAAATGGAAGCCGAAACAGAGAAAATAGTATAAAAAACTCGTTACAGACGGCCATTCAAGCACTTCTCCGTTCGGAAACTCGCCGCTACGCGGCTCGTGTCCGAATTTCGGATTCGTGCTTGAATATGTTGCCTTCTGTAACTCACGTGTTAATATACTATTCTCTGTTTCGGCATTAGAATGACATTATTCTCGCACTACTTTTAAGACTAGAATGGAGTTCATTCTTAAACGATTTTGAGTGACATTTTGTTGTCAGCGATTGGTATGCCTGGCGTCTGACATGTAAGTGTATGTTCCCTGCTGAAAGACTTTATCAGATTTGAGTATTATCCCGGTCTGCGGAATTTAAATTGATATATTTTGCATTAAACTATAATGTCGATTTCGTGTTAAATTAACTTTGAAACGTCCAATTCCCACAACTGACAAACACAAATAAATGCAGCCAACCTAACTATATTCTACCAAAAGTTTCCTAGAAATTGTCAACTATTTAAAAAAAAAATTTAAATAAATAATGTCAATGGAAGCCGAAACAGAGAAAATAGTATAAAAAACTCGTTACATAAGGCCATTCAAGCACTCCTCCATTCGGAAACTCGCCGCTACGCGGCTCGTGTCCGAATTTCGGATTCGTGCTTGAATATGTTGCCTTCTGTAACTCACGTTTTAATATACTATTAGAGACTCACTTTCCAGATTTTACCAGAATAGAGGCTTCACACTGGCTTGATGAGGATATTTACCGTCTTTCAAATAGAGAAAAGCCTATCTGGAAGGATTTTCACTCCAGAAAAGACTAAATGAATTAATGAATGGCTTAACACCTCATGAAGGGGTTTCGCCGCTTCTTGGAAGCTTTCTAGATCCCTTTGGGGTGGATCAGTCCCTGTCCGGTCTTCATTCTATTTTGCTGGCTTATTTAGTTACACATTTTCCTGTCTTTGACCTTCACTTTCACGTCCTCCATTCTTATTCCAATATTTAGCAAATAGTGTTCTACTTCATCCAGCCATCTCGACTTTGGTCTCCCTTTTTTCTTTTTTCCAGTTGGTATCCAATTCAATATTATGTTTGTCGTTTCTTGATGGTCGGCCCTCGTCACATGTCCAACCCATTTCACTCTCTGCTGCTTTATTTTTCTACTATATCCACTCCCATCTCCTGTATTATCTCATGACTCATTCTTGTTCTGTACTCATTTTCTGTAACTTTGACTGGTCCTAGTATTTATCTGAGTATTTTCCTTTCCATTGTTCTTAATTTTTCTTCCTCTTTTCTCGTCATTGACATCACTTCCGCTCCGTACATTACTATTGATTTTATCAATGTGTTAGAAATTCTTATTTTCGTTTTTTTGGGAATGAATTTACTGTTTAATAATTTCTTATTGGCTTAAAAAGCTCTATTTGTTGCTACTATTTTATCTCTTACTTCACTTTCTCTATCCCCATCGTTAGATACCATAACACCTAGGTATTTAATCCTGTCTACTTCTTGATATTCCTGATTGCTTATTTTTATCTTTCCTGCTATCGTGTTGCTCCCTATTCTCAAGATTTTCATTTTGTCTTTATTCTCAATCCAATTTTTTGCCTCTCTGTTATTAGTGCTTTCACCATGTTAGTTAATATATCCTTTCTTTTTGCCATTAACACCAGGTCATCTGCATAAGCTATTATTTGCCCTCCCCTTGTTCTTAAAGTGCCTTTATTTATTTTACGGTTTATGTATTCTATGCACATATTAAAAAGTGCGGCTGATAGGGCATCTCCTTGTTTTACTCCTTTATCTATTGTGAATTCTTTTGTTTCCCCCTTTTGTGTTTTTACTCTGATTCTGGTTGTTTCAAGAGTCATCTTTATGAGTTTCCTCAGTTTAGCCGGTACTTCCAATTCCTTCATTACTAACATTAGCTTCCCTCTATTAATGGAATCAAAAGCTTGTTCAAAGTCTACGAAAAGCATTTCTACTTTTATTTCGTATTCTTGTGCTTTTTCTATTATTTGCTGTAGTATGTACATCGCATCAGTTGTTGATTTCCCTTTTATGAAGCCGTATTGGTACTGCCCAATTATATTTCTTGTCTTTTCTTGTAGTCTTCTCTGCATTAATGTTGATAGGATTTTATACGTAGTATTCAATAACGTTATTCCTCGGTAATTCTTGCATTCTTGCTGGCTTCCCTCCTTGTGTATTGTTATTATTTGCCCTACTTCGAAATCTGCTAGCATCCTTTCTTGTTCCCATAATTTTTTATAAGTACAAATATATATTCCATTATTGCATCACCTCCATGTTTTATTAACTCCATGTTTATTCCATCTTTCCCAGGTGCCTTTGCGTTACGACTGTTGTTTAAAATTTCTTTCACTTCTTGTAGCGTAGGTTCGTGTATCACTACTTCATTTGGCTCATCTTCTACTTGTAGATCTTCCTGTCTTTGTTTTGTGTTCAATAATTCTTTAAAATACTCTACCCGGATTTCTTTGTATTCATCTTCCTGTTCTATTACTTTGCCTTGTTTGTTTTTTATTCCCCTTGTTCTAGGTTTATACACTTTATTTTGTTTATTGATTTTCTGATAGAATTTTCTGGTGTTGGTTTTTTTACTTTCTTTCTCTATTTCCTGCAGTTCCCCCTCGATCCATTTTCTTTTACTACTTCTTATTGTTTTATTACATTCTTTCCTCTTTTCCTTATACTCTTCCTCATCTTCGTCTTTATTATTTCTTACCCATTTTAATCTTGCCTTTACCTTTTGGTCGTGCACTTTTTTACACTCTTCATTGAACCATTTTTTCTTTTTATCTTTTCTTTCATTTTCTATTATTTTTCCTGCCGTTTTATTTATTGACTCTTTAATATCCATCCAACTTTCTTCAATGGATCCATGTTTGCACTGGCCTACATACAAGTTTGGAGGGACGTCAGGGTGTTATTTATACAAAAAGCAGGAAAGAAGTCTAAAAGACATGCCAAAAACCTATCGATCTATTAGCCTGATAACTTTTCTCCTTAAAACAATGAAGAAAATCGTAGACAAATACATCTGAAGTGAATTCCTGATTAAGGCACCGCTTCAGGACAAACAATTTGCCTATCAAGAAGGCAAATCTACCGAAACTGCCCTACATAATCTTATAAGTAAGATTGAAGGAGCAATAAGAACAAAAGAAATAGCGCTTTGTGCCTTTATTGATGTTGCGGGCGCCTTTGATAATCCCTCCGCCACATCAATAAAAAACTATGGAATACAAAGTTATAGAACCTACAACCATAAAATAGAAGGGCTTCGATCCGTCTATTATCAAATGGATTAAAGCCATGCTTGAAAGTAGAAAAATTACAGTAAAGCTGGGAGAAAAAACAGTTACCATTACGGCTGCCAGAGGTTGCCCCCAAGGTGGAGTTCTGTCGCCTCTCCTGCGGTGTGTGGTAGTTGACGACCTTCTCAATGTGTTAACACAAGACGGCTTCGAAATACAAGGGTACGCCGACGACCTGATAGTAGTGGTCCGTGGAAAATTTGATTCAGTAGTGTCACAACGCATGCAGAAAGCTCTAGATACCATCTAGAGTCGGTGTCGAAATCAAGGCTTAAGCATAAACCCAATGACAACGGTAATCGTCCCCTTTACTAGACGTAGGAAGGTGAACCAAAAAGCTCCCATGTTAGAAGGGGCAGTTATTGACTTCAATAATGAAGTCAAATACTTAGGAGTTAAGGAAAGATAGAATCAAGAACGTACAAGATGTAAGATCATATAGGGGCGCTAATGCGGATACAGACCACTTTTTACTAATAGCAAGCATTAAAGAGACAAAAAGTATAGAAAGAGATAATGCCCAGTCCAGTAAGAAGAGTAAGTGGAACACAGAAAAAATAAAAGATCTAAAGGTTGCAAAAAAGATTAGAAGAAGGAATAACACATAGATTTCAAGATCAGCAACATAACGGCGAGACTCCAAATGGAATCGATGACCAATGGAATAAAATAAAATGGAACATACTAACAACCGCAGAAATATGTGTCGGAAGAGAAAATAAGGGGAAAAATAAGGAATGGTATGATGAAACATGCAAGGAAGCTACTGAGATAAAGAACAAAAATGAAGGAAATGGTTACAATCAAAGAAAGAAGAGGACAAAGAAGCATATAAAGAGGCAAACACTGCAGCAAAAAACATCTGCAAACAAAAGAAAAGAACATGGTATGAAAATAAACTAGAAAACATCCAAACAGAATACAAAAATAAAAACACGAGACAATTTTACCAACAAATAAAACGAGAAAAGAAAAATTTTGACATAAGTGCAAGAGGTTTTAAAGACCCAGAAGGAAAGACAAGATATGAAGCTAAAGAAATTCAAAATATATGGAAAAACTACTACAAACAACTATTCAGGAATGAAAATCAAAGAAATATAATACCTCCAGTAGATATAAACATAAGTCAAACAACAATTCATGAACCAGATCTAGAAGAAACAAAAGAAGTGATAATGAAGATAAAAAATAATGAAGCATCAGGATGTGACGACATTATAATAGAACATTTTAAATATGGAGGCGAGATACTACATAAAAAAATAAACTAATATGCACGATATGGAAAGAGGAAAGTATCCCAGAAGAATGGAGAAAAGGGTTAATATTTACAATTTATAAGAATGGAGATATCGAAGACTGTGCAAACTACAGAGGAATAATGTTACTGAATGTAACGTACAAAGTACTGTCGAAAATAATCAAAAATAGATTACAAGGATATTCGGAGAAAATAATTGGAGATTACCAACAAGGGTTCAGGCCTGGAAGGTCAACAACAGATGCCATCCATATAATGAATCAAATATTAGAAAAAGCAAATGAATATAATATAACACTTCATATCTTGTTTATTGACTTTAAGCAAGCTTTTGATAAGGTGACAAGGGCTAGCATAAGAGAAGAAATGTTATGCAGAGGGATACCAAGAAAATTAGTAAATCTAGTTGAAATGACTCTAAAAGGCAGCAGTAAAACTGAGAAACGAAACGACTGACAGTTTCAAGGTGGAGGAAGGGGTCAGACAAGGAGACATGTTATCAGCAATATTATTCAATCTAGTCTTAGAAAGCGCAATCAGAAAAGCAGATGTAAACGGAACAATAAATAATAAAAACGTACAAGTTGTTGCTTATGCAGATGATGTGACGATCATAAGTAGAACAAAAAAAGGGCTAGAAGGAGCTTTAGTAAGATTGGAAGAAGAAACAGCAAAAATAGGTTTAAAAATCAGTGAACAGAAAACAAAATATTTAAAGTACAGTAACAGTGTGAATGTGAATGAGGATATATTAAAGATATAATTTCGAAGCTGTTCAAACATTTAAATACTTAGGTACAACAATTTGTAATAAAAATAACAGCGGTACTGAAAAAACGAAACATAAAATACAAGTGGGGTATAAAGCGTATTACGCAAATAAAAATTTGTTAAGCACTAAACACTTAAGCAATAATGCAAAAATACAGATATATAAAACAATAATTAGACCGGCAGTAGTGTATGCAACAGAAACATGGTCGCTAACGAAGAAAGAAGAAGAAGATCTCCGAATATTTGAGAGGAAGATATTACGAAGAGTATTTGGGACCAATAAATAATGACCAAAATGAATACACATCGAGAATGAATTGAATCAAATGAAAGGCGAAGATATCGTTACATACATTAAATCGCAAAGGATAAAAGGGCTAGGTCATGTAATGAGAGCGAATAAAAAAAGAGCGATAAGAATAGTAACAGAATGGAAGCCCACAGAGAGCAGGAAAAGAGGAAGACCCAGAACGAGATGGCTGGAGAATGTAGAAGAAGACCTAGTTAACCTTGGAGTAAAGAATTGGAAAGAAAAATGCTTGAAAAGAAAGGAATGGTTGAAAATATCTGAACATGCCAGGACCAACAGAAAATTGTAAAATAGAAACGGGAACTAATCCATCCCAAGAAAAGGATTTAGAAAGCTTATTTTAAGCAGCCATAACTGCTTGCGGTTACAGAGCTTGATATATATACTTAGGAGTTACAATAGACCAGAAGTTGACGTGGAACTCACATATTGATAAACTGCAGAAGAAGGTAGTTCTAGCATCCCTCGCTTGCCGTAGGCTGGCAAACAGAAACCACGTTAGTTTGGGGTGGATGCCAGGGCATGAGGGCGTACCCGGCAATGAAAAGGCCGACGAACTCGTAAAACGCGGAGCAACGACGCCATTTACTGGACCTGAGCCTTGCTGTGGAATACAGAAAAGCCACACAAAACAGGCGGTCAAACTATGGGAGGAACAACAGAAGTCCTCATACTGGCAGAATATACCAGGACTATGTCAGGCAAAACAGTTCATCACTGTTTCGCAAAATAAAGCAAAACTTGTTTTGTCCCTGAGCAAGATGGAATTGAAAACCAGCACAGGTCTATTCACAGGCCAGACAATATTAAAATATCATTTTTTAAGATTGGTAAAGCTGAGGACCAAATCTGCCGCTTATGTAATGAGGCAGCGGAAACGGCAGAACACATTCTATGGGAATGCAATGCCGTCTGTCAACGTCGACATAAAGTTTTCGGAAAGGCAACGATGACACCTAACGAAATAAGGGACTCAAAGTTCAGAGACATTATAAGGTTCATCAATAGCCTACAACTTCTCTAACAAAGAAAGGGCTCATAAGTTACAAAAGAACCATTAAAGATCGAAGTGACGGAAGGCATATAAAGGCCAAAGCCCTAACATCCAATAATAATAATAATACAACCATAAGATGGACCCAAGCCATGCTAAAAAATCGAATGATAATGGCAAAAATAGGAAGTGATGTGATGACCGTTAAAGCCACTAAGGGATATCCATAGGCCCTACTGTGATCTATGTTCATTGATGATCTTCTTAAAAAAATGAGTGACTTTGGAATAATTACACAGGGTTATGCAGATGATGTAGTAGTCACTATTCGTGGCAAACATAATCATTATCATCTTCTTCACGGTATAGGCCTACCGGCCTGTTCCACCTCAATACGCCATCTTTTCCTGGGTCTCCCTTGGTCTCGTTTTCCGCTTGGTTTGTATTTCCATGTTAGTTTAGGAAGTCCTTTTTTATCCATACTTAGTAGAATTTCTGCTCATTGGTTTTTGTAATGGTGCATGCGTTCGCTAATTGGCCACATTCCCAATTCATTCCTTATGTCTTCATCCTTTGATAGATCTAAGGAATTTCATTTCTGATGCTTGGATATGGCTGGCGCCTTTTTATGTCAGGACCCAGCTTTCACATCTATATAGCAATGACGGTACTGCCATGGTCTTATAGAACTTCATTTGTGTGCTTGTTCTAGTTTTTTTTTCTATTGTTCTTCCTATTGTACCACACATCGCCTGGAATTTTGTCGTTTTTTTTTTAACTTTCAATGTCATGATCATAAGATAACCCAGATGTTGAAGTGTGATACCTGTTTCAGGGTTTTATTTTCTAGTACGATTTTGGATCTTATTAGGTATTTTCCTTTAAAAGCTATTACTTTTGACTTGTCTGATCATATTTTACAATTGTACTCTTTGGCTGTCTGGCTTAATCTGTATATACTGAGTTGTAGTTCGTCCTCTGACTTGGCAATTATAGCTTGATCATCCGCAAACAGAATAGTGTTGATAAACTGGTCTTTGCTAGTTTGAATGCTTACCGGCGCCTGCGGTTTCCACTCGCTCAACAACTCATCTAAGTAGATGTCGAAGATAATCCGCAACCCTGACGTACTCCTTGATTTGTTTCTTTATGTGTGTTGCCAATTCTATTTCCAGTGTCGATTTTAATTGCCGTCTCACTGTATAGATTCTTTATAATTTCTACTAGGTGTCTTGGGATTCCCCTGCGTCTTAAGATACTCCATAGTTTTTCTCTGTCTACACGGTCAAACGCTTTTTCATAGTCTACGAAAGCTATGTGCGTTTCCAGATTGAATTCCCTTCTTTTTTCTATAAGTATTTTTAAAGTGAAGACACTGTCGGTGCAAGATTTTCCTTTCCTCAAGCCATTTTGATTTTCTGCAATCAGTGTTTCGACGATCTCATTGATTCTATGCGATATTATTCGCTTATATATTTTATATCCAAATGTTAGTAGGCTAATTCCTCTATAGTTTTCGCATTTGCTCCTGTCTCCTTTTTTAAAGAGCGGTTTGACAATACTTACATACCATTCTTTAGGTATTCTGCATCGTTTTCAGCATATGTTTATAAAATGCAACATTCTCAGGTTAAGTAGGAAGTCTACATATTTTAAGAGTTCCAAGTTGATGTTGTCGACTCTAGTTGCTTTTCGGTTCCTGCTCTCTTTAAGGGCGTTTTCTAATTCATCCATCGATATTAGGTCTATATATTGGTTTTTCTTCCTCTGTTGTGTTTGATTTACACCAGAGTTGTTTACAGTTTTCAATCTATTTGTCTTCCTTTATGATATTTGATTGCGTCGTATCTTTCTGTTCTTTATTAAGATGTTTAATAATCTTGTATGCGTGTTCTTGACATCCATGCATGTCATTCTGTATATTACTTATATTAGTGTCCCAATTTTCTCTATGCGCGTTTTGATTTCTCATTTTGCTTTTGCCCATCTTCTTTTATATTCTACAATTGCTTCGTTTGTTTTATTACTTAGCATTTCCTGGTAGGCGTCCTTTTTTTCTTGTACCACTTCTTCTAATTTTTCATTCCATATCTTTAATCCTCTACGCCTATAGTTTTTATTTCGCATGTTGAGGGCTTCGTTAGCAGCTTGCCCTATAGCTTGTTTTATATTGTTCCATTCTACATTTAAATGTCTTCACTTGTCGGTTTGTTACATAGCTGATTATTTAGTCTATTCTGGTATAGAATTTTTATTCCATTTTCTTGTAATACATTTACTCTGTATGTCATTATTTTCTCTATTTTGTAACTTGCCGTTTCTTGGTTTGTTGCCATCTAGTCTGTAATTCTACCTTTGCTTGTAATATGTAGTGATCTGAGCTAATGTCTTCGCCCCTGAAAACATGTATATCTCTTATAAATGGACTTGTCTTTTCGTGTAGTGTATGAGTGATATTGATCCTCGCGCAGCCCATGTATATTTATTAATATCCTTTTTACGGAAGAATGTGTTATTTATTTTTAGGTTATTAAATGTTGCGAATTCTATTAGTTTCCGTCCATTGGTATTAATTGTTCGTTGGCCATAACATCCCAGTATGTTTGGTATTGGCGTTATTCCTACCTTCGCGTTTATATCGCCCGTCATAACCATGCAGTCATTTTTATTTATTTTATTATACACTTTTTGTAATATTTCATAAAATTTTTCAGATTCATCGTTCCTTCCCTCCTCGGATGCGTATATGCCTATTATGGTAATGTTTCCTCGTGGTATTTTCATTCATACTGTCAGAATTCGTGCATTGGTATATTCATAAAATTTTATGTTATCTTTCCACTTTCTGTCAATTATCATTGCCACTCCTCTACTCGCTCTTTTTGTTTGCGGTACTCCACTCCATAGCATTAACATACCTTCTATGTCACATGTTCCTTCCAATTTCTTTTTTGTTTCACTCCGTACAGCTATGTTTATTTTCTTCAAACTTCACGTATGGTACTGCATGAAATTGTCTGAAATACAGGTTACAGAATCACAAATTTTGTGCGAAATGGGTGCCTAAGATGTTGACGGATGTTCACAAAAACCAGCAAATGGCTTTTGCACCAACCTTCGTGCATCACTATGAAAGTGATGGCGATCAATATCTGAATGCCATTGTGACTAGCGACGGGACTTGATTTTCGTACACATTTGTTACAAAATAAAACTCAAAACTATCGAAAAACTGTTTCTATTACTACTTTATAATATATATTGTGATGGCTTTTAATTAGCCAGTTTGTTCGAAGTCAAATTTATTATTTTCAAAAGGATACTCGTGCATGGTATCTTGTCATGGGGGTCGGTTTTCTTTTTGTATAATAAATTAGGGCAGGCCTTAATACAGTTAACGACTTGTCCGATTTGAAAAACTCTGCAAAACTCGTCTATGAAAAACCTAGAACAAGGAGAATTTTTGTCAACATCTTATTATTAAGATTCTACGATAAAATGCATGCACAGGAACATGATATGAATAACATAGGACACAATTAATAGCTCAGTATGAATAAATTTTGGACCATATAAAGAAGATGCTGTAAAATTGAAGAAGTTATTTTGGAAGGATGAATCTTGAATTTTGTGTTTTAAGTGTCTGTGTAATCGGGGCTGTGAAATTTATAAACATTTTTAAATTAATTATTTTATATGTCAAAATTTTATATTGTAATTATTTTAGATCAATGGGTCATTTGGTTAATTTTAGCATGTTTGATAATTTAAAAATTTTGTTGGTTACCTAGTGGTTGTTTATAAAAAAAATGAAAATAACAAGTTGATAAAAAAATTTTGTTGAACTGTTAAAAGTTTTACATGTATAAACGTATTTATTCATACTTGTTCTAAAATTATAATTAATTTCTGTTTTGAGAAAAATAAACTTACGTTAGAAATTGAACCGTGTTTATTTAAAAGGAAGTTATGGATTGGTTTCCCTGTCCAGATTGATTTTGGTCCATAGCAGTGATAAATCCTGGGTTTAGCTGTTCAACAGACACTACACCTGCATAGATAGAGGGACGAATAAGAAGAAAGAGCTTCTAAAGGTATTTCAAAAATTTACCAATCTAGAAATTCTACTGAGCTTACGGATCCATGTGAAGAACATCTCCTGTTTATTATATTGTACCTGTACAATTTAGTATACGAGTTCTAGAACGATAATCAAACGTTCTAACAAAGTGCAGTTGACATTACTTTAAAACCGGCTTGAATTTAGCTAAGTATTAAGGCTATTTTTGTATTAGCGTATTTGGTAGCATATTTTCAGAACGGTAAGAACCTATGTTTAATCTCAAATTAAACATGAATTTTTTTAAATTATTTTAATTGTATTTTGTAACGATCTAGTGACCTGATTATGACATTGTAGGTTTACATTTCGGCGTAATAATTATTGCATAGCTCAGGTTACACAACATAACATAGTAATTTAATGCAAATGCAACTCAGCGTCAGCAGTTGAGTAAATTGCACTTGAAATAGGATAGTATAATGCTGTATTTAGCTTTAATTATTGTATATAAACCAAGAAGTTTTTTAATAAAGACAGTTAAGAACCAAACTCGTTCTTACTCAAACACGTTCTATGACCAAAGCCTAAAATCTCTGGGGGTGAGGCTGCCCTCAGCATAGAACCCTTCAGTTATCAGTGACATGACCACAACGTCTTAATTCCTTGACCCCAGTCTGGGCTAGGAGCTGATCAACTCAACTAAAGTGTTTTTAAAAGAAACACTTAAAATAAAAGAACTTCACAGTGAATCAAAACCTAACTGTTGAAGGCTTTTTTTACATAGTCCTTCGAGCCAACCTTGAACTAAGCACCGCCTTAAGTTCCAACAACACCAGCTGAACCAGGAGTTCGAGAATTTACGACTCTCAACTCCAAAACCTGTGCCTTAGGACCTGGACGCCTGGCACCCAGCCCGGGGATCTCAGCAAGAAGAAACTCCGGAAGCTCAATCTAGCAGAAATCCATCTGCAACACCAGCTGAAACGACGTCTGGTGATACAAACAATCAACAACAACTCCAAGAAGGAAGGAAAACCAGGAGTTCGAGAATTTACGACTCTCAGCTCCAAAACCTGTGCCATAGGACCTGGACGCCTGGCACCCAGCCCGGGGATCTCAGCAAGAAGAAAACTCCGGAAGCTCAATCTAGCAGAAATCAATCTGCAACACCAGCTGCAACGACGTCTGGTGCTACAAACAATCAAAAAATTAACTGTTGAAATTTACATACAATTTTACAACAGAAGCTGCATCCAGCAAAATAAATAATTCATTTAATTAATTCTAAATTCCAGCAAAATGGAAGAATTAAACAAATTAGCTGCCGATCAACAAGAATTGGGGCAAGCAATCCAGAAGCTGTACACCAACCTAAAGAAAGACCCAGCTTCAAGAAAAACCGAAGGGTACTTTATTAACCGCTTAGCCAACTTGCAGCAACACTGGGAAGACTTCACAAATAATCATTCCAAGATGATAGCACTACAACTGCCAAAACATAATTACTTCGAAAGTAATTATTATGAGCAAGTAGAAAAAATCTACGCAGAAGTCAAAATCTACCTCATCGAGGGTCTACAAAAGAAACCAGCAGCAGTCTCGCAGAAACCCATAAATCCTCAAAAAAGAGGCATCGAGCAAGATCCAGCCGAGAAACTGGAATCAAATCCGGGACAAGATGCAGCACAACAACTTAGACTTCGAAAACAAGAGGTAAAAATTCAAGAAATTACAATCCTTCTACATGAAGCTACAACAGCACTAATTCAGGAAAAAAGCAAAATTCGCTACAAAAGGCTACAGGACGACATAAAGAAACAGCAAGATAACATACCCATCCGGCTCGAAGGACCATGTAAAAAAAGCCTTCAACAGTTCGGTTTTGATTCACTGTGAAGTTCTTTTTTTTTGAAGTGTTTCTTTTAAAAACACTTTAGTTGAGTTGATCAGCTCCTAGCTAACTGAGTGGTGATCTGTTTTGTTTTTGGTCACCACACGACTGCTGCGTAGGTGACCATGGGTCTTATTATAGCCACATATGTCCAATGGATCATTACTGGTTTTAGGCCCCAGTTTCTTCCTACCAGCCTACGGCATGCGAGGTATGCTAGAACTACCTTCTTCTCCAGTTTATCAATGTGTGAGTTCCACGTCAACTTCTGGTCTAATGTGACTCCTAAGGATTTGACTTCATTACTGAAGTCAATAACCGCCCCTTCTAGCATGGAAGCTTTAAGGTTCAGCTTTCTACGTCTAGTAAAGGGGACGATTACCCTTTTCATTGGGTTTATGCTTAAACCTTGATCTCGACACCAACTCTGGATGGTATCTAGAGCTTTCTGCATGCGTTGTGACACTACTGAGTCAAATTTTCCACGGACCACTACTACCAGGTCGTCGGCGTACACCTGTATTTCGAAGCCGTCTTGTGTTAGCATATTGAGGAGGTCGTCGACTACCACAGGAGAGGCTACAGAACCCCACCTTGGGGGCAACCTCTGGCAGCCGCAATGGTAACTGCTTTCCCTCCCAGCTTTGCTGTAATTTTCCTACTTTCAAGCACGGCTTTAATCTATTTGATAGGATCGAAGCCCTTATCCGAGGTAGCTCTTTCTATTGATTCGAAAGAGGTGTTGTCAATGGCACCCTCTATGTTTGCGAAAGCACAGAGAGCTGTTTCTTTTGCCACGTACGTCTTCTGCAGCCCATATACTAGACTATGGAGAGCCGTTGTAGTCGATTTTGCCTTCTGGTAGGCATGTTGGTTGGGGTGAAGTGGTCGGTTTGGAAGTACCTCACTTCTTAGGTACTAGTCAAGTACCTTTTCCATTCCTTTCAGAAGGAAAGAGGTGAGGCTTATAGGTCTGTACGCCTTGGGCTGGGTGTTAGAGCGCCCACCTCCCTTGGGTATAAACACTACATTAACCTCTCTGCACTTTTTAGGTATACAGCCAAGGCAGAAGCTAGCCTTGTATAGTTTGCAGATATTGGGCAGCAGGTCCTCTATACATCTCTGTAGTAGGGCCGGAAAGCTGCCGTCTCCGCTAGGTGATTTATAGGGTTTAAAAGCAAGAATTGCCCATTTAACCCTATTTGTCGTTAGGATTTTGTTAGCCAGGCTTTTGACCCTTGAGTGAGGACGTATTATCCACTTCCTCGGCAGGTTCGTCCGAGCTATGAGTGTGAGAGCGTGGGAAGTGGGTGCTTAGTAGTAGCTCCAACGTTTCCCTGGTGCTCTCAGTGAAGAGCCCATCCGCCTTCTGCAGATGGCCAATGCCATTTGTGTGATCTTTGGCAAGGACTGTTTGTAGGCGTCCCGCTGTTGGGGTATCATTTATCCCCTCGCAGAAGCTACGCCATGTCCTCCTTTTCGACCTCCTGATTTCCAGGTTATATTTTGTGAGGGCCTCGCTGTATTGGCCCCATGACTCTTGATGCTTCTGTTTCTTGGCTATATTAAATAGCCTCCTTGTTTCAGAGCGTAAAGCTTCGAGCTCCTTGTTCCACCAGGGCACCTTGCGTGTGACTCTTCGGCTTTTTAGGGGGTAGCTTGTTTCATAAACTTTGTGTATAAGATTGTGTAGATTTGTTGAGGCTGTTTCAAGATCCGCTACTGTATTTACCTCGGTGTTAAGATCATCCAGTTCAGCTGTGATATGTCCCTCATAGAGGCACCAGTCTGTTGTTTTGGGGATTCTTACTTCTTCGTTGAGTTTTCTCGTAACCTTTAAGTCGAATCTGATACTAATACTAATATGTTAGACCTTGTCCTCCACACTGAAGTTCATGTGTGTTCAAACAGATATTTATAAATACATATTATAAATAAGGGCAAAATTACAAATAAACCTATTTTTTGTATTTTAAGTATTAAATAACTTTTTAATTCAATTCTTGTTAATAACTTAGAAACTAAATATTTTCCAGTACCGCCAACTTTCTCATCTATGAAATGTGGATAAATAAATCGATTATTAACGTCATAATTTCTTTGTAACATCTGCATCCTTAAACATGCCCAATTATCTCATCAAAATGTATTAAACATTCTTGAACAACACATACTCGTATTCAATTAATAATTCACTAGAATTGGATAAGCTCCATAATAGCATCATACAACATATGGTTATTGCTTGTAGCAGTCATAAACAGCGCATTATTCGTACTGAATCTGTCGGTAGCACTAAAATTTATTGCTCATAAATTACACTTATCTAATTGCAACTGCATAAACCATCATCAGATACGCTTCGTAACTAATTTTGGTTCTGTCAGAAAGGAAAACTGGCATTAGAACTTACTCAGCAAAAAATTGTAGATAGAGAAACTCTCGATATAAAGAGAAACAACCGTCAGGAAAACAAGTAGGTGTCTTACGGAAAACTAACTCCATTGTCATCTTAATACAGATTTTGTCGCTCACTTTAGTGAGTTTATCAACTTCCCCATTATCATCTTCTGACTTCTTAATTAAACTTTAACAACGTTATTAATTTTGTTTGCTGAATTTTGTGGAGGCAACTTATAAATATTCGAACGCGTGAATAAATTATTTAGGTCTGCTTGTGGTGTTATCTGGTAAACTTTAAATTTCATAATAGCCAAACTTAGGAGACACTTAGAGTGAAACGGTTTTAATTTATTTGGGTTTATACTTTCCCTTTTGCGAGCGTTTTAATTGCAAAACGAAGGAAAACAAGAGTTTAATTAGAAGAAAAAACATCCGAAGCTCTGGGATCTTAAATTAAAACCTTTACGTTTCCCCAAGTTACATTGATTTATTGTTTAGACTCGTTAATGTTTTGTGAAAATTAGTTGTTGTCTGCTTCTAGGTTCTGTATAAAGTTTCCTTGTTAGGGAATTAAAGATGTATTTTAATCATGCGGCCCTAGAGACTCACTCATTCTCATTATACCAAAGATTTCGTATTCCTTTACTTATATTTCACCAAAGAGACGTATTTGGAGAACGAACTATGAGTCTGCCTTTTTATGATACATAAGTACGGCACTCATCCTTCCACTTGTGTACCAATTTTTCCTTTTGTGTAGGTATCGTTACCTAGAACGGTCTTCAAACTGTTCGAAGGTATGAGCCACTAGTACGAGGCCGTATTTCAAATATAAGAGAATATCGGGGAGTACGATATTTATGGTGTTTATTAAAATATTATCATGACTGTTATTCGAGAGGCAAACGCTTCTAATAAATCTGCGTTGTTAATTAATTTTAATTTTGCATTTTAATTAGCATCAAATTATTATCGAGATTAGGTAATCTCAAGTATCTTGCGACCTCATTAGAAATACGAAAATAATTGAAATACAAAACAACGCCGTAAGTAGTAAGCAGAAAATGATATTGTGGAATTTTTGTCTTAGTATGTAAAGCTTTTTATACACATAATTTGTTTCTTAAATTTGCCTGAACTGCATGAAATAAGGTAACGAAACAGAAAATGTCTTAAATAAACTGATACTTTAACTAAAACGTTACAGTATACATATATATAGTCGACCATCGTATCTTGTGACATCCAGTAAAAATGTTGACGCTTTGGCATCCGCCCTTAAGAATAGAGATAAAGACAAAAGAAAAACATGCATTTCAGAAATTGACTATAGGGCGCTGTTGGTAAGAAAAAAAATCAACCATACACCAAATTAAAAAAACATGTGTCCTATCTCTTTGACATCCGTTGTATATCAAATATACATTTCTATTCCGTGTTTCTTTTGACATCCGTCAAAAATATGCATACCTTGTAACATCCTTGCAGTGTTGCCATTTTTACAAAGGCTCTGTAAGAGACATAGGGTCTGATGAAGTGCAAAAGCGACTTTTCCAGCTAAAATGAGATATATAACTGAAACTTCAGCAATATATTATGAAGCTTTCTTTATTTAAATAAAAGATGTAGTACAATTCATAAATCAATTCATTAATAAAATAATATCGTGTTTTCTAAATAAAAGTGTTTCTAATTTCTACAAATGCAAAATGAATTATCCAAAATGAAAATATTAACTCAAATTTGTTTAATCGTTATTTCTTGTTATACAGGGTGTCAATGAAATAGTGTTCTAAACTTTAAGAGCATGTAGCACCAACAAAAATAAAATAAAAAGTTCCAACAAACGTAGGTCTACAAATGCTTCGTTTTCGAGATACAGGGTGTTAAAGTTTAATTTTTATGTTGCGTTGTATTGATTTTTTCTGAACAGCCTGTAGGAAAGTCGATGAAATTTTCAAGGTAAGTATTACTCAAAACTTACTAGGCTTCATTTATAGTAAATCAGATTTAAATGTAAAATTCTAGTGGCGTAGAAACCGAATGAGGTGCCTCTTATTTCAAGAATATTTGATACGCCACTGGGATTTTTAAAATTTTGTTTTTAAAAACTACATTTAATTTACAAATAAAAAGTATTCTTGCACAATTTTGATAGTATTAGCCGTTTTCTTGTAATTTCAAGTTTAATTTCAATGCAATTTAAAAAAAACAAAAGAAGCAAAATATTTATTTATAAAAATAAGTGATTTATAATTAATAAAAAAAGCAGAAATCGGCAATAATAGGTACGTATTGTAAATTTTTTAGTTAAAAGTTGCAATGCTTTTGCTTTTTAAAGGGGCATTTCTAAATTTGAAATTGAAATTACAAGAAAACCGCTAATCCTATCAAAAATTTTGCACAAATATTTTATTTTTAAGCTGAAGGTAGTTTTCATAAACGCAAACAAAATTTGAACAAGGAGGCACTTCATTTTGTTACTACGCTACTGGAATTTTATATTTAAATATGATTCACTGTGAATGAAGCCTAGTCTTGAGTAATACTTACCCTGAACATACCATCGACTTTCCTACAGGCTGTTCATAAAAAAACAATAAAACGCAAAATAAAAATTAAATTTTAACACCCTGTATCTCGATAACAAGCATTTGCGGACCCATGTTTATTAGGAACGTTTTGTCTTATTTTTGTTGGTACTACATGCCCTTAAAGTTTAGGACACTTTTTCTTTAACACCTTGTATAAATTTTGATTAAAAGTTGTGGTACAGTACAATCTAATAAATCAACTCATATGTGTTTAAAAATTATAACGTGTTTTCTAAATAAAAGTGTTTCTCCACAATGATAATTTCCACATATGCAAAACGAATTATCCAAAGTACCTAAAAATAATGTTAACTAAAATTTGTTTCTCAATCGCTATTTCTTGGTATATAAATTAACTATAAATATTTTAATTTGCGCCCAAGTTTTATTACCCAAGTTGGGAATGCAGTTTCTTCAACTCTTCGCACTCGTGTTTTTTCGGTGACTTCTTAGATGCCAAGTGCTTTCTGAAGAAGATTTGGGCGAATCTCTTCTGTTCGCTTGTCCATGGTACCAGAACACGACGTTTTTTCACCTGCTACAAAAATATTACTCTATTAGAATATTGCAACGACATTGAACAGCGACGCGAGAATGTGATATTTAACTTTTTAAGGATCCCTGGGTATCAGCCAAAACAAGAGATAGGTTTCTCACATCAAACTTTATTTCATGCCCTCGACAATAATTTTTGTCAGTGTACGTTCCCTGAATGTTTATACAGGGTGTCCCAGATTAACCACTAAAGCTTCAGGTAGCCGTGTTCTTCTATGCTTTCGGAACAAAAAACCTAAGAACAAAATTTGTCTCCGAGGCTTAGTTTTCTCACACGGACCTGTTAAAGGTATCACCTTCAACATCGTATATTTAGTTTATAGCCACAAATATTTAAATAAGATACTTAATTTATCAATAAATAAGTCTATTACAATCTAAAATCACCATCAAATCATGATTTAAAGCATTAATCAATTTGTTGAAAGAACTGATAGAAGCAAGAAACATTCAAGAAACTGAAGCTGACAACCATGTTAATTTAAGCAAGTTAAGCGGGTATCGTGATTTTGAAAAACGTTTTTATTTCGAATTTCCAAATTTTGTGACAGTGACAGTTATTATTTTATCTACTTAAGCTATTTTGTGTTTGGATTCTTTAATTTACTTTACGCTACTATGGATTATACTGCAAGTGAATATGCAGACATGATTTTGGTTCTTGGCGAATGCGATGGTAATTACAACGAAGCTTCAAGGGTCTATGCCGACCGTTTTCCTGATCGGAGACATCCATGTCATACTGCAATACGGGCTGCAATGTAACGAATTAGGGAGACTGGAAATATTCTTCCAAGAGTTAGAAATCCAAATTTGGAAGAAAACGCTTTGGAGTTTGTAAGTCAGCATCCTAGTATAAGTGTTCGTTCGATTGCCAGAAATTTTGAAACATCCAAGTCTTCCGTGCAAAGAATTTTAAAAGATGATGGGCTACATCCATTTCATAAAACAAGGGCAGCATTTGTTGGATACCGACCACGCACCTAGGAGGAATTTTTGTGAGTGGCTTTTGGAAACCAACAGAGCAAATCCAAGATTCCTGGATAAACTGTTGTGGACGGATGAAACAACATTCACAAGAAATGGTATTTTCAATACTCATAACGAACATGTATGGGCACATCAAGCTTTGAAAGTGCAAAACTATCAAGTTCATTTTTCTGTGAACGTGTGGGCAGGAATAATCGGCAATAAACTTGTTAGGCCATTTATACTACCCCGAAGACTGAATGCAGATAACTATTTAAATTTTTTAAATGAAGAATTCCCTTATCTTTTCGATGACATTCCTGTTCTGGTTCGGCGTGATATGTGGGTGCAACAAGATGGGGTTCCTTCACATTATGCGGCATTGGTAAGATAGTGGTTTAATCAGCATTATCCACAAAGATGGGTAGGTCGTGGAGGACCAGTGCCCTGGCCTGCCAGAAGCCCAGATCTGACGCCTTTGGATTTCTTCCTATGGAGACACTTAAAAAATCTGGTGTATTTAACGCCTGTTGACAATGAAGAAGAATTAATTACCAGAATACATCAAGTCCAGGCGAAGTGCTTCGCTCATTTTTCTATGCTGTCTTAGTATGCGTGAAAAAATCAGCCACATTCTGAAACCTGAGGTATTTCGGATATTCATCTTCCAAATAATGTAATTTCAACTGCTCATTTCGTGGAGATTTTTAGATTTTTATTGTAAAATCGCAAATTCGTCGTCTGAGAAATCCTACCTGCAAATTTCGTTTCGCGAGATCTGTTCAACTTTGCAACTAACTTTTATGTTAAACATTTTTGTTATATCATTTTTAATGAGAAAAAGGCTACATTTGCCATTTAAAAAAAATTCTGTAACTCAATGAGGGATTTTGAGTGAGTGACTTCTAATAACTGAAGAAAACTATAGAAGAGAGGTGCATACTATTTTTGGTGGAATACTTACGATGTAGTTTTTCTTTTCAATTCATTCACGTCAACATATTTCAAGTTTACACGTTTAGTAGACTCATAAGATGGTTGTTGGAACTCTAGTTGTTCTACCCTCTCCTTGTCTTTCTGAGAAAGTAAACTTAAGATATGATTTCCCCTTGTCAACATGATGATTTCTCAATGTTCTAATTCTCCTCTAGACAGATAGTGATAGTTCTGGTAGCACTATTAAATAATAATTAATATTAGTTGAAATTAATAAACAAAGCAGTGTTGTGCCCGCAAATATTTCCGATGAGAAATACTTCCCGAAAATGGGAATATTTGAAAATATTTCCAATACCTCGGAACTATTTTCCGGATATAGAACTTGATATCTTTGTAAATGAAATTAAAAGCACTTTCCATTGACGCCACAGCCGCCTACCACTTGCATTTAAAAACATAAGTTTTACGTCATATCGCCCAAAATAAAAAAAAATATATAGACTATTTACTATCATAGTCGTAAACTACATAAGAAAGTATCTTCCTTAAAAATGTAAAAATATTTGGACGTATCTCTTCATATAAAAAATTACAAAAAATAAGAAAATGCAAAATTTAACGGTATTTGCTGTGGGGTCTAACGAAAATAAGTGGACGCGACTGCCTCCCTGGACTTTCCCATACTGGAAACTGTTCATATCATCTTTATTCAACAGTAGAGTTATTTTCCTCAAAACGGTTGTTCAAGTGCTATCCTAAAACCTTGCCTCGTAACGAACAGACTTACCCTTAATTTCCTTTTAATATGCAACCAGGCATACTTCATTCTCTACTATATACGTCGCGCGGTCTAACTAGTACCGATTGCTGTTGCTACCGAGGTAAAATTTTCTAAGTCCCTGGAAATTATATTTTGTAGGGCATAAAAAATCGATTTTTTTATTTTCGCGGAAAAAGATTCTTTGACGCAAACAAATAACAACCGTTAGAATAAAAAAAATATTTTTCTAAAAAAGAGGGGGGAGGGGGCCGGTGCGCTTACATATATCCACGAGTGTAATATTTCTTTGCATATTCATATGCTCCATTACGCACTGAGCGATTCAGTGAAAACCCCAGCTTCCTATCTTTTTTCGTTTATTAATTAAAGGAGTTTGAAGTTTCAAACTTCCAAGCTTCGTAGAGGGCGCCACAGGAAAATTACGGAGTTCTTCAAAAAACATATCGATAGCCCCTTGCGAGGTCTATCGACATATGAAATTTAAAAAAATTCCTTGGAGCAGTTTTTGAGAAATAATTTTTTGAAAATTTCCAAAATTTTGAAAATTCGTAATTTAGGCCCCTTATAATTTTTCAAAAAACTTTTTATATCACCTCATTTTACCCTTCATATACTATTCAGAAAATAAAAATCATTTGAATCGATTCATCCGTTTTCGAGTAATTGGGCGTTAAACTCAAAATCTTCAAAAAATCATAGCGCCCTTCAGTTTAAAGCTAGCGAGTTCGGCAAAAAACTAACAGATTTGTCTTATGACCCTCTATCGTTATCCGCGATAAAAGTTTCAAAATTGTAATCACGAAAAAAGTGATACCAAAAAAACATGCGTAACTTCCGCTTCCGGTTTCGGATTTTTTTGAAAAGCTTATTTTTTCGATGAATTTTCGATACACCCCCGCATTCCAAAGCGCATCAAAATCGGAGCAATACTTTCGGCTGTAGGAGCGTCACATACGTACGTACATACGTACATACGTACGTACATACGTACCCACCCACAGACAGACATTTTTTAAAAACCACTTTTTTGGGTTCCTAGAGACCCAAAACGGATATATCCGTTAAAATCTCGATTTCGAAAATTTTCATGATTTCAATACTTACCCTATACCTATAAGGTATGAGAAAGTAAAAATTTTTAAGTTTAGGAGCGTTTTCTAACCAAATCTCTATCTCTTGCCGTTTCCGAGACCCTCATGCTGAACGCGATGTATTGGAAATCCTGTAGAGAAGAAATTACAAATTTTTCATAAAATGCGATCAATTTCTCTATAGTCAACCCAGATCAAAATTTGTACCATTAACTGAAATATGAAAAACGAAACATAGGCAAAGTAGTCGATATTATAAGTTTTTTGTCTTATGCAACTAAGCAATAAACTTTTTTAATCATTGTTTGGAAAATTACATATTGTTTAAATTTCACAAAAAAATATCGTAAACGTTTACTTACCTTCCACTAAAAGCACAAAACAACACTAACACGTGCCGTACACTGCCTTTTCATGCTGTTTAGGACAGATTTAGCGGCACTCGGCACAGACCAACACTGTTCCCAAGTTTCAGTTGCCAAAGCGTGCTCCAAACGAGAACGAATATACACTGTCATACCCGGACGTCAAAGAGGCGGCTCAGATTAGACGCCAGTTGTATACAAAATATACAGCACCAGCTCTCACGCGCGCCCTCTTAACAATATACCACGTAATTAAAATATACATGTTGATTTTAAATATGATAATGTGACATCCATCTGGAATTTGTTCAAGCTCCTCCCCTTACATCAACAAGAGAATTTAGCTTAGAAAACGCTGTGACATCTTAATTTGGATGTCACAACGTTGTTGGATGTCGAAGAGTCAGGAAACTTTTTGCGCTCTGATGTCACAACGTCCACTGGATAATAGTTATTTTTGTATTAAGTGCGCAAAATGAGTGTTTTTTTAATGGCGCATGAGAATGTTAGTTTTTGTCGAGACCGTTAGGTCGAGACTCAAAACTCATTCGAAAGCGCCATTAAAACACGAATTGTGCACGAAGTACAAACAACTTTTTTTCTACAGCAGTCAAAAAAATAAGAAAGTAACAGTAATAATTATTAGGAGTGTTATTTATATTTTGTAATTAGGTTGTTAATAAAACCATTAAACTTCATTAAAATTACCTCTGGTTATTCCTCTCTTCATTTCTGTTACTGTCAATCTAATTTCGTGTTCATAGTGAAAAAAAAAATATTTTTTCACTGTGAAAAAATATTTTTTTCGTATCCTTAATGGAAAAGAGCATACTATATTGTGAGAAAATCGTAAAGAAATGTGTTAGTTTTCTTGTTAGAAACAAAATCGTAAAGAAATGTGTTAGTTTTCTTGTTAGCAACACTTTTTTTTATTATTTACTCGTCGTTATAATGTTTTGTTACCATGTTAGCAACACTTTTAGTATATGTAATCAAGGAAGCAACACAGCATCTTGCTTGATTAAATTTTATGACAAATTTTAAAATATGTTATGTCAAATTTAAAATTTTTATTTATCCTTTTCCATTAAGTATACGAAAAAATAGGATGTTTTACACGTTTGAAAAGTGTTTCTTCCATGCTCGTGCAAATTTAATTGACTCGTTTCGCTGCGCTCGCTCGTTAATTAAACATTTGCACTTGCTGAAAAACTGACACTTTTCTAAACTTGTAAAACAATCTACTATTTTTTCATTAAACAAAAATGACAAACTTTGCAACTTGATAGCGATGCATAAATGTCACGTTTTTTTGACAGCTGTAGAAAAAAGTATATATATATATATTGCTATGGTAACTTTATGAGCAGGTCGTAGGTGTACATATTTTTACTTATGGATCTCCTCATTAGGTATTCATGGGCTAGTAGATTTGTTAAATGGTTGTTCTATTGGAGGTAGCGTTGGAATAATCAAGTTCGAATGGCGAACGTAAATATGTTCATGTGATCAAAAGGGTGACCTACAATAGGGCAAGTATTATAAAAGGAGGGTTGTTATGGTTATTGATAAATAAAGGTGGAAAATATTTATTCGAATTCTGATATTTGAATCAAGCGGAGGTGTGATCAGGCTTCACCTAGTAAATCACACCCGAGCAAACAAATTATATTAAATTAACATACAACGTCGCATTTGGCATAATACATTTCATATTTTGTAAAAGTTGTTAAAATAAACGAAGTTAAAGTACGGGCAGTTTTACTGAAGTGTTGGAGTATAATTAGATCTATAGAAGCATAAAGGAAGCCACGAAACCCTGAGAAAAGAAGTTTAAGCCGAGGTGAAACAGTAAGGTGAGAGTTCATTGATCATTGAGTTGAAATCAGCTAGTACAATCAGCATAGGGAGTTGTACATAGCAACTTTTTTGTCGATACCAACGTGGGGCGATTTGACGTTTTAAACGAAGATAGTGGTGCTGAAGCCGAAATAAATATAAATCAGATAGGGAGGGATACTACGGGAATATGTAATGATGATAAAGGGGTTGGGTGCAATGTGTTGAATACAGATATGAAATATAGGAAGATTGTAGAGGAAATGCTTCAGACGCACCGTAAATTGTTAGATGACGAGCCAGGAGGGGCAGTAGGATATGTACATAGATTGCAAGTTAAAGACGAAGATTCGTTTCATTGTAAAAGTTACCCAGTTCCATACGCGTATAGGGAGAAAGTTAGAATACAGGTCAACGACATGTTAAAGAAAAAGATAATAATATATGCAAATGGGGTAAAAGTTGATGAGGGATGGACGAGAGGTGCCGGTATGTTTCGTGTCCAGGAATTTGAAAGAGTACGAGAAAAGGTACTCCATCTCAGAAAAGGAAATGGCGGCGATTGTTTTCGGGGTAATGAAGCTAAAGTTTTATTTAATAGGGAATCACTTTACGGTACAGACGGATCGCGGGGCGTTGATGCAATTATTGAAAACCAGGTTTGCAAATAGCAGGATATATAGGTGGACATTGTTACTGCAAGAATTTAGTTTCGACGTAGTGTACATAGAGGGAAAAAAGAACGTTGTTGCTGATAGTTTAACGCGAAAGGGTGGGGTGTCTTCGGGAGAACTAAATGAGCTAATGATAGCGGTGAACATGTTAAGGGAAAGAGAGGGATTGTTTTCAAAGGGGTGTCTAAGCGCTCGTCAGGAAGGGTGTGAATTGATTGTGTTGATTAAGGAACGTATTAGAAATATGTGAGAAATGAGAACGCAAAGATAAAAAGACATACGTGTTTTAATGTGGGGGATCTTGTGGTGGTGAAGCATTTAAGGGTAGCAAACAGACAACGCAACATAAATGAGAAATTGTTATTACCATTTGAGGGTCCATTTCGAGTAGGTCGAAGGTTTGGGGATAGTTATGAGTTGAGACATTTAGAACAGGATACGGTGGTGACGGTTAAAATAAAGGACAAATGGAGGGTTATGACAGGGTAGGATGTCTAGATAATAATGAGTAGTTATGTGTTGTGTTAAGACATTATGTTTTGTATAAGTAGTATTAAAGTTTTGGAAGAGTATTCCGAGCTCGTGTTTTGAAGAACACAGCTCGCAATCTCTTCGAGAGGGAGATGCTATGGTAACTTTATGAGCAGGTCGTAGGTGTACATATTTTTACTTATGGATCTTCTCATTAGGTATTCATGGGCTAGTAGATTTGTTAAATGGTTGTTCTATTGGAGGTAGCGTTGGAATAATCAAGTTCGAATGGCGAAAGTAAATATGTTCATGTGATCAAAAGGGTGACCTACAATAGGGCAAGTATTATAAAAGGAGGGTTGTTATGGTTATTGATAAATAAGGGTGGAAAATATTTATTCGAATCCTGATATTTGAATAAAGCGGAGGTGTGATCAGGCTTCACCTAGTAAATCACACCCGAGCAAACAAATTATATTAAATTAACATACAACGTCGCATTTGGCATAATACATTTCATATTTTGTAAAAGTTGTTAAAATAAACGAAGTTAAAGTACGGGCAGTTTTACTGAAGTGTTGGAGTATAATTAGATCTATAGAAGCATAAAGGAAGCCAGGAAACCCTGAGAAGAGAAGTTTAAGCCGAGGTGAAACAGTAAGGTGAGAGTTCATTGATCATTGAGTTGAAATCAGCTAGTACAATCAGCATAGTAGGGAGTTGTACATAGCAATATATATATATATATATATTGCCATGATATTTATATTAAATTAATGTAATTACTATTAACTATTTGTTAAATGTCTTTATCATGCCTTAAACTACACTTAAAATACCTTCGGAAGGACTGTTATGTATTAAAAAGGATATTTATTATAACTATAATCCATATTTGAACCTGAAATATAATCTAGAGAGATTAATAATGCCTTAAATTATATCAATTAATGTAAAATGATAGTTAAAACTGTTTTTATAAACCTGTTTTATGTGAAAAGTGTTTTCGATCCTTCGTACGATGCTTCGTTTTGTGATATATGTACTCCAAGTGAGCTTTTGCAGTGTATAGCATTTTGATATCCTGTTGTGTGACTAAATACTCGTTGTAGACGATGATGTGGGTCTTTTTGGACTGTACCAGAGCCCTAAAACTCAGAAATTACAAGTATATTAAATTTTTCGATAAAAAGGTACATAAATTTTGATTTTAAAAGTTTAATGTTAGCTAATTTAATTTAATGTTATATCTAGGAAGGTATTTATTAGGTTTCCTCGATAATTTATGTTGTTTGATTTACTATAAGTGTGTTTCTATATAAAATTTGGAATTTATAGGTTAAATACAAATTGTGTCATTATTTTGTGTATATTTGTTTAATAGGATGTTAATATGTTGCTAAACTTGTGTTATAATCTAAGGATTGTGTTTTAGTTAATTTTATTGTGTTTTCATGTTAATTTTGCTTATATTAACAATATTTTAATGTGTAAAAAAATTTTCATCTTAAATATGGCATTGTTGGGTATCAAAATTTGTTAAAAAATTCAAGGATTTCGAATATGAAATTAGTTTTTTGATATGTTTATTCATAAGCTTAATATTAATTGTTTTAATTTTAATTATCAAATGTTCTAGAATATTCCCTACATTTTGTTTTAAATTCTATCCTTGTTTTCAAGACGTTGTGCTTTGTGTACAAAAATTTCAAACTATTAGTAAATGTTAATTGTGATAAGAATTGTGTTTTAATAATAATAAAAGGAAGTTACCTTGATTAAAACAATCGAAGTGTGTTTCTTTTGTGGAATTCTTCTGGAAAGATAAGGAAATAATATTAAAATTTACTAATAATAACTTATATAAAAAAAATTATAATTCAAAGATATTAAAACAGAATTAATGGACTTACCTTAATAAATTCAGACATTCAAGTGAACAATTACAGTGCTTCTGTGATGTAATGATTTAAGTTCACAAACCATCGAAGAAAGTGAACTTGGTGCTGTCATATTCAATATCAACTGATTCCAGTCTAGACAACGAGGCCGTTAAGCGGATATACGCAGATGTTGCGGTTTTTAAGAAGAAATGGTGTCTACATTACCATCAAAGGGACTGGATATTCAAGCTAAGTTAAAAATTTAACTTTGTATTTATAATATTATGTGGTATATTTGCTGCATAAATAGCTATCTAAATCAGTGAAGCCACGAAACACATTACCTTGAGTTTTAAGAGTCATATAGATGCTATGATAGTTAATTTATGTTAATTAATTTGAGAAAGAACTCAAATTGGCGCCCAACTCAAAATTACTGTTATAATAATTATTTAATTAATAAAAACTAAAATTCACGGCAATATATTGCTATGAATTATCTATTATAAATAAATAATTCAAAAGCCCCACGTTGACAAGCCATAAATAATGCTATGTAATGTGCTTTTTAAATTAAATATTAATTACATGAATTTTATTTACCTCGGCTAGCTCATAAATTAAGATTTTAGGTTGGTTATAATATCAATTAACAAATACCAGCATATAAAAAATTATAATTATCTCAGGGTTATTTTTTATAGTTCGTGGCCTCGCTTAAATGATAGTCATAAAAATTCCAACAATAAAAGTATACACAAATATCAATATTAAATAAGAATTGACGTATCTTAATCCCAAACTTTTGAAGTATAGTGTACATCAAAAATGTTGCCGTTGACTGTACCCTCAAATCTCCTGGAATGCACCGCTTGCAGAATCCCGCCAAATTTATCCAGACATCTTCACTTCTGGCAGAATATTTGACCTCGTTCTCGTACAAACCATTGATTTATTTAATTAAAGTGTTGTGATAATTTCCAGTGAACACTTCCAAATTTTATTATGCTTTTATCACTTGCTTCGGTAAGTTGTTTATTCTTTAAATTGAAGTAATAAACTTATTTTTAATTGCACTTTTTATTTTATGTTATGATGTCGTTGAAATAATAAATACTCAGTTTAAACCCATACTTCAGGTATAAAAAGCAATTTTAATTTTAAATAACACTTAACACTTAACAATGTTTTAAATTATTTGACAATTATTTACACTTTATAATTATTAATAATTATTAACTTTGAAGAATTTTATTTTTAACAAGATTGAAGCCACGCCTACTTTTAAACGAATTTGATCCTTATAACTTTAAATTTTGATTACAGAGAACCCAAAGAAACGTCCTCGTGCTTCAAATACTAGAAAACAACTAAATTCTCAAAAACATACAAAATGAACATTTTGCGCAGATTAATTTTTAAAATGGACCAATCAGAATGCTTAAAATTATTGTTTACATTTTCAATTGTTAAATAAAATTTTAAATTTACTAAATACAAGAGAAATAAATTATGACCCAAAAAACTAAATTCATATTTATGATCTTCATAAAATTACGATTCTTTTAGTACCAAATATGACAACATTTGAATTAAAAAAATTACAAGTATTTAAATATTCAAAATTTCTAAAATCTAACAATTAAGGCATAAAATCATGAAAATCATAATCTAAATTTTATAATACAATTAAATATGGCAAGAACACATCTTTCACACATACTAATAACAATTTAATTACCAAAAAAAGATTCCAACCTTGAAAAGTAATAATTTTCCCTAATTTTCCATATTAGTCAATAAATAATCAATTTCAACAAAACAGAAGTGCTTTAATACCTTCTTTAAACAACATATAAACTATTTACAACAATATTACTACTTTAAACTATAAATACAGCTTGTCACATAAATAAGTACAAAACATAAATCAACAATAATCAAGTTTTTTATGTTTTAGGGCTCCCTTATTTGCCCACAGCACTCAAATTAACATCCCACGGTTCACTACAATGTTTCAACATCATTCTCTACGAAATGTTTATTCACAAGATCAATTTTAAATCAAAAATAGCATCACGCATCACTTCCCGAAGATCGTACAAGACCTCATTCACATATTAAGTATCCAATTGTCAATTTTAATTAATACAATCTTTTAAATAGGCTCTGTTACATAATAAAGAAATTAATTATAAACAATTTTAAGTAAAAACCATCTTCCAATCATCAAAATAGTATCCTTTTATACATACATAAGGTATTACGAAGCCAAAAAATTACATTATATTTGAGTTATCTCATAAGATTAATATAGTTTATAATAACAATATTATATAGGGTAAATAACACAGCAATATATATATATATATATTGCTATGTGAAACGGGTTTATTGAATAAATAAATAAATAAACATATAAGTATAAGAGCCCCACGATGCGGAAATAAATAAATAGTTGCTGTTGAATACCTCGTAATAATAATAGTTGTAATATTAGGAGATGGGAATAAATAAACTGCTGTAGATACACAAAATAAAATGATGCACATATAATGTTGTGCCTTCATTGACATGTACAAAACGACAACAACTTGTATTTAAATAAACTACTCACACAGCACTACCTTTTATATGAGACTTATAAAAATCAAATAAGAAATTAATTAAATTAAAGCAAAGTTGAATTAAACAAATCTTAGGATAATTATATAAAAGCAAGGTTGGAATAATTGGGCACTGCAATAATGAATTCGTAAAAAATAATTTATTTTAATTACTAAAGGAAACTGCAAAGGAAAAAACCAAATCTCGGTCAATAAAATTTAGAAGAATTGAAAAATTAAATGAATTTAAAAACAACCTTTCAAGAATTTTAACTGTCATCACCAAGTAAATACAAAATTACACAATTAATAATTAAAATAATGAAACTATTAACTACCAAACCTGATGTTTAGCTTATTTCTTCCTTTTTCATCAATAATTCTTGCTACTTACGTCCTTTCCTGCGTGCGCTGCATTGCATTACTCAGCTCGTTGAATCTCCTTTTGTCGACCTCGTGCGGATGGAAAAACTGGTCTCTCGTATAATTCAAATAGGCGGCGAATTATAGCAGGCTTCTCACAAACCCTGGATTGCACTGGATCTTCGTTGAATTTCAGTTAATAAATTGGCTTTTACCTGTTTTGTGATTGTAGTATAATATTTTGATCGTAGCAAATTGCTTTTATAGGTTAGGTTACCAATAACCTCCCAAATATTTATCGTAGTTTCACGTTGGAAATATTTTATTCGTAGATCGGATCACTTGCAATATAATTGCACTGGATAATATTTATAAGCTTGGTAAGTAAACACGATGCACATAAAATTCATTTTATTTCAGCTTTGACGTTTGTCAACAAAACAAAAGTTACAGACAGTATTAAAATTTACAAAATTGGCTAGGAAACCTTCAACGGTTCCTTGCAGAAATTTTTAGGAAGTGACGCTATTTTTCAGAATTCTCCTTTTATACCTGTTCTGACAAAAGCTAGCGTTGTCATGGCAACTCAAATAAGGTTCAGATATTTTAACAAATTCTAATCTACTTTGCGTGTCACCTGAAAAAACCGACCAATGAGGAGCCAGCTTAAAAATGAACAAATTTGAACCAAAATTCTTATAAACTAAATAACTTAACTAGGGATCATGCTAGGGCAAAATTAATTACATATTCATATTCCTCATAAAAAGACAAATCTTTTAAGACCAAATATGACCCATGTACTATCAAAAGTAACCTAAAAATTATAAACAAATTCGATAAATTATCGATAAACAAACAAATTAACATTTAAACTTTTGAAAAACAACCTTAAACTATCTTAATATAATGACACTATCATTTATAAAACATTTTAACAGGATCTAAACACATAAATATAAGAAAATTTCGAAAAAAGTGCATGACCTTTCGACAAATAATTATAAACAATTCACTCATTAAATCCTTGTTCTTCACTTCACATACAAAGCTGCCCTATCTAAGTATTTAATGGAATGTGAACTTATAATTTCCTAATTTCCTAAAGAATATAAATAACTTAGCAATTTTCACACATATAAACGAAATTGTCAAAACATGTTTAAATAACACATAAATAAACAAATATCGTATTGTTGCTAAGGGAAATACGACGAAAATCATTCATATCACCTGTACTGCATGTCTACGTACAAATATAGCAGAATCTAAACATTTTTTTGATGTAATTTTATAATTTCTATATTCGCAAAAGAAAATTATCTAACTTTGCAGATAAACAAATTAATTCTCATTCAAAGTTTAAATAAATACAACACACAGTTGCCTCATAAGCTAAGTTAATGACATTCAGTACAAATTACAGTCAATTAGCCACATTAATATGCTTAAATCTACAAAATTGGTCTGAACTATCAAAATATAAACATTTACATTAATATCATTGTTATTACAGCTCAAGACTCAGTAAAAATTGGCGCAAGGCATGTAAACAACATTATGAACGCGTCTCCATTGCCAAATTTCCTTCAGATGAATACAAAAATTGCAATTCCCATCTTACTACAACCCGACGAATGATTGGAAAGGATAATGTATGAACTCATTTGAAAATAGTGTGTGTGAACAACTCATTTTCATACAGGAAAGCTTCCTATAGCTTTTTTAAAGAATCGTGGAGTTGCCAAAGGCAACTCCACGATTCCCATCCCACCCAGCTTACCACGACTCAGCACATTTCGTGCTATTCACAGGTCTAACATGCCCCACCCTTGAAAAACCCCCTGCCCCAGACACCACAAACACCCTGGGAAAGTGCAGTAGTCAGGATTCGAACCTGCGCGACTTTGGTAGAATAACTCCAAGCCAAGCGCTGCGGCCATTACTCTAAAGCGGTCCCCTTCTTTATAGCTTTAATACTTTATATTTAATTAGAATTCAGTCCATTTTATCTAGTGTAACACAGCAATATATATATATATATATATGTATATATATATATATATATATATATATATATTGCTGTGGTATTTACCCTATATTAATATTAATATTATAAATAATACCTATATTATGTTAATCTTACAAAATAACTATGATAAGATGAGATTTTTGGCTTCGTAATGCTTTACGAATATTAAAAAGGATATTATTTTCATAATAGGAGATTGATTGTGCCTGAAATTGTTTATAATTAGTTTCTTCGTCATGTAAGGAAGGCTATTTATAATATTGTATCAACAAGAAGTGACAAGTTTATACTTAATAAGAGAAAAAGGTCTCGTATGATGTTTGGAAGTGCTACGTACTGGTGTTAAAAGTGTTCTTGAGAGAAGATATTCCTTAGTGGATGATGTTGAACATCGAAGTGTAACATGGGGCATTGTTTTGGATGGCTTGTGAAAGTGAAGTAGCCCTAGAAGATAAAATTTGTATTAGTACTGATTTATATTTTTGTAAATAGGTGTATAACTACTTTAATTTATGTTTTAATGTGGTATTATCTTTATAATTATTTTCTATTGTATGTAAGGGAAGTTTAGAAGTTTATTAGTTAATCGGAAGTTGTTTATTCGTTTTTGGTAAAATTATAGAAATGTTATTAGTTGAAGGTTAGAATTCTTTTATTGATGATTTTTCCCTATTTAATGAGTGTAAAGGGTATTTAATTTAATTCTGCATATTTGTTAATAATTGTTATTGAGTTTTGTTATATTTTTGAAGTGTTTTGGTGTAATTTTGCCTAAATTTAACAATAATGCACATGTAAATTTTTTATCACAGATTTGAAAGTATTTGGTCTTAAAAGTTGCGTAATTTAATCAGGATGTTTATTCTGATGTTTGTTTATTCAAATTTTACTTAATAACATTGTTATTTATCATTTTATATTGTTATTAATCATCTGGAGATTGTCCAGATAGGTGTTTGTATTTTGATTGGTACATTTATTGTTCTTGAATGCGCTAGAGTTCCAAATTTTGGCTTATTTTGTAATTTAGTCTTGTTTTAATGTTTGAGGACGAAGCACGTTTCTTGTGTTCGCTCCGATTTTAATTTTCATTGTGCTTAAGAGCCAATTTTCAAAGTTATGGGCGGTGCCCAAAATTGTTTACCTAAATTATAAAAGGTTATGTCATCGTATTAAAAGTTTTGATTTATGTAAAAGTTTGTTACGTGTTAATTTTAATTATGAAAACAAAATAATAAAAGTTTAGTTAATTTACAAGTTCATAAGTGTGTTTAATTTCTAAAATAATTCAACTTACCTGAAGTGTAACAGTCAACGATGTATTTATTTTCAAGTTTCTGGAAAATAAGTTATAAAAGCATGTTGAATGCAAAGTGCCATTATTAATGCGTTAAAAGGAGAAAGTTACTTACCAATTTTGGAAACTTAATATGTTTCACTGCAACCGTAATTGATCTTTCAACAAGCGAAGTCATCATGAGTTCTGCGGGATTCGACAACAAGTGATGCAAACATCTGTAGTTTGGCGGGAAATTGCAGACATCGCATATTTAGGAGGTTTAGATGTACACTGGTCAGCGGCAATTTTGAATGTGCACTCGAGGTCAGCATTTTAGAAGAAACAAAGATAAGTTGATTTGAATTTATTGTATATATGTTGAATTTATTGTTGTATTTTGTAACTGTCAATAAGCGAGGCCACGAACTTAAAACCCTGAGATCTTTAAAATGTTTATATGCTGGTATATTGAGTAATGTTATGGGCGCAACCAATTTAAACAGTTTTATTTATAAGCTAGCCGAGGTAAATCAAAATCAGATTTGTTTGAATAATAATTATTTATTAATACAAAATAATTCATAACATCTTTTATGTCACCATCAACGTGGGTTGATTTATTTATATTTATATAAAGAGTCAATACAGCATTAATTTTGATTGCAGTCAACGTAGGGCTGTTGATTTATTTAATTAATAATTCTTATCTAAGAAGATAAGTACATAGCAATATATATATTGCCATGATTTTTATATTAAAATAATGTAATTTATATTAACTAATTGTTAAATGTAGTTATCATGCTTGAAACTACAGTAAAATACCTTCGGAAGGACAGTTATATTTTAAAAAGGATATTTATTGGTACAAAAATTCATATTTCGACCTGAAATATAGTTTAGATAGATTAATAATGTTGTAAACTATGTTATTTAAGTAAAATTATAATTAAAATATAATTTATAAACCTGTTAAATTATAAAAAGTGTTTACGGTCCATCGTACGATACTTCGTATAGTGGGATATTAACTCAAGTGAAGTTTAAACAGTGTATGGCCTGTCAATTTGGTGTGGCTTCTTCGCATTTACATTGTGGACGATAACGTGGGACTTTTTGGACGATACCAGAGCCCTAAAAATAAAAATTACAGTTGTATTAAGTTTGTCGATGAAAGTATAAAATGTTGTTTTAAAAATTTTTTCTGTTAGCCAAATTATTTAAATATTTTATTGAAGAAGGTTGCTGATTAGTTTTCTTGTTAAATTGTGTTATTTATCTGTCTATATTTATGTTGTTTATTACTTTTGTGAAATTTGGGGTTAGATTTAGAATTTGGTTGATTTATTTTATGGATAATTGTTTTATAGACTGTAAATGTGTCAGAAAAGTGTTGTTACAATCTTAGGATTGTGTTTTGATTAATTTTATTGTGTTTTAAGTTAATTTTGTGAATTTAACAATATTTTAAAGTGTAAAAATAATTGTCATGGATTTGAAATTTAAGGATATCAAAATTTAGAGAAAAATTCATAGATTATGATTATGGAATAGTTTTTCAAGATATTTATTTATAAGGTCAATATTAATTATTTAAATTTTAGTAATTCGATTTTTCTAGAATATTCCATGAAATTTTTCAAATCCAGCATTCTGATTGGTTAATGTGAGCCTCCATACTGCATTTTTATCAAAAAAGTTGAATTCAGTTCCCAAATAGCCATTAAACAAGACGCACGTTAATTTAATCGGTGCGCATTATAATTCGTATCCATTCTAAAAATTAAAAGTTTGGTTATGTAAACATTTGTTTACCAAATTTCGAATTTATAAGTAAATATTAATTGTGAGCAGAAGTTGTGTCTTTAAATAATTATAGTGTTTAATAATAATAAAATTTACCAGTTTATTAAATCCAAGTGTGTTTCTTTTATGGAGATTTGCTAAAAAAAGAAAAGAATAATATTAAATCATTTAATAACTTATATGACCTAATAATTTCAATAGTATTAAAAAGATTTAGAACTTCCTTACCTTAACAAAATCGAACATTTAAGTGAAACAATTATAGTGCTTCAGTGATTTTAATTCACAAAGTATTTGATTGACGAACTTTATGCATTCGTGGTTAAAAATGAAATGGATCTCGTCTAGACTACCTAACCATCAAGCGGGATAAAAACACGCAGATGTTGCAGATTTCACAAGAAGTGGTGACTACGATATGGACTGGACGCACAAGATAAGTTTTAGCATAATTCGATGTTTAAGAAATAATGAATTTTATTTGCATTTATAATTAACTATCTTACCGGTGAAGCCACGAAACGATTTTTCTTGAGATTATAAGAGTCTATGTAGATGCTATGATTAATAATCTATATGATTTATGTTAATTAATTTGAGCAAATACTCAAATTTGGCGCCCAACCAGAAAGTACTATTCAAATATTTAAGTTTATTTATTTAATTTATTTATAAAGAAAAATACATAGCAATATATATATATATATATATATATATTGCCGTGTATTTTATATATAGTATATAATTATTTAATAATAAAGTAATTTTGTTGGGCGCCAATTTGAGTTTTCTCAAATTAAATAAACATAAATTAATATTCCAGCATCTAAATAGACTTTTAAAACTGAAGGTAAGGTGTTTCGTGGCTTCACTGATTTAGATAGCTATTTATGCAGCAAATATTACACATAATATTATAAATACATAATTAAATTTTAACTTAGCTTGAATATCCAGTCCCTTTGATGATAATGTAGACACCATTTCTTCTAAAACCGCAACAGCTGCATATTTTTATGTTGATTCTTTCTCAGCTTGTCTAGACATAGTTCATTTGGTTTGCAACCATGAAAACATTACGTTCGCAAATTCGATGTTTAGTGGAATAAATCTCAGAAGCACAGTAACTGTTACACTTAAACGTTCCAGTCTAATTAAGGTAAGTTCTTTTTAATACTACAGTATTATTATTTTTAATAAATGAATAGAAAATTTTAATTTTATTCCCATTTCTTTTCAGTAAAATTTCCCAAAGAAAACACACTTCGATTAATTTAAACAAGGTAACTTCTTTTTTATTATTAAACACTTTAATTATTAATAACACAATTTCTGGTCACATAATACATTAACTATTTGACATTTGGTAAACAATGTAACTTAACCCAACTTTTGAATTTCACGCTTATTTTACAATAAAATTAAATTGAGCACTGATTTAAAATGCGTGCATTTAGTTCGATGGCCAAAAAGGTACTACTTTCAAATATTTCTGCCAGAAACCTCTACAAAAACTAACAAAATAACATCGTTACTTAGCAACATCATAAAAAACGAGGACAGAATTTAAAACAAAATGTAGGGAATATTCTAGAAATCTGATAAATAAAATTAAAACAATTAATATTAAGCTTATGAATAAACATATCAAAAAACTAATTTTATATTCGAAATCCATGAATTTTTTAACAAATTTTGATACCCAATAAAGCTATATTTAAGTTGAAAATTTTTAACATAATAAAATATTGTTAATATAAGCAAAATTAACATGAAAACACAATAAAATTAACAAAAACACAATCCTAAGATTATAACACAAGTTAAGCAACATATTAACATCCTATTAAACAAATTTACACAAAATAATGACAAAATTCTGTATTTAACCTATAAATTCCAAATTTTATATAGAAACACACTTATAGTTAATCAAACAACATAAATTATCGAGGAAACCTAATAAATACCTTCCTAGATATAACATTAAATTAAATTAGCTAACATTAAACTTTTAAAATCAAAATTTATATACTTTTTATCGAAAAATTTAATATAATTGTAATTTCTGAGTTTTAGGGCTCTGCTACAGTCCAAAAAGACCCACATCATCGTCTACAACGAGTATTAAGTCACACAACAGGATATCAAAATGCTATACACTGTAAAACTTCACTTTAAGTTCATATTCCACATTACGAAGCAACGTACGAAGTATCGATAACAGTTTTTACATATAACAGGTTTATAAATATAGTTTTAACTATAATTTTACATTAGTTGTTATAAATTATGACATTATTAATCTATCTAGACTATATTTCAGGTGCAAAAATGGATTTTAGTTCCAATAAATATCCTGTTTAATATATAACAGTCCTTCCGAAGGTATTTTAGTGTAGTTCAAAGCATGATAAAGACATATAACAAATAGTTAATAATAATTACATTAATTTAATATAAATATCATGGCAATATATATATATATATATATATATTGTCATGATATTTTGGTTAGCCTTGTATTTTCCTTCTCTACGTTAACTTTAGTTGGTTTGGAGTACAATGTTTGGCACATCGGAGTATGTGATCAAGGATGTTCATTCCGTTTTTAAAAAGACGTAGGCGTAGATCGAATGAGATCGTTGAAGTGTTTCGATTGGCCAGACATGAGGGTTGTGAGGGGAATGAGAAAATATTTGTGATTTGGAATTATTCAATTTGGATATCTCTCTTGATACACGCGGACACACTCGCGGCAGTTACCTTGACAGTATCCAAGAACTAATAACATGTCGGTCTGCTCATTGAAAGGGAAATATTTGATAGCGGCAAAAATAACAGTAGTAACAACAACAACAATTAAAGCAGCAACGATGGTTACAATAACAAAAAAGAATACAAAAGCAACAAACAGTGAACAATTATTGAAAAGTTTACTGTCAACAATCAACTGAGATGATTACCAATTTGTTTCCTATCAAAATTATCACCTTTGTTTTATTTTTGTGTCTACGGCCAACTAAATTTTGTAATACAATTAAACCTGCAATAATAATATCGGTTATCAGTGTTTGAGTAAACATTTTTTTCTTCGAAACTATACGCATTACGGAGTTTTTACAAGAGTCAAAAAATGAAGCTAATGAATAAGTCTTCACCTTAAAAAAAACATAGAATCGTATCATCATCCTTAAAAAAATTCTGAGCAAATTTATCAGGGGGTAGGGGTGGTTTTAAACCTTCTCTAATTTTCTTTGGGTTTCTTTCGTTACTGAAAGTAGTGGCTTCCTTTGAAGTGCCCAGGTACCAAATTTCATTAAAATTGGTTCACACGTTTCTGAACAGCATACAAAAATGTGATTTTTTAAATAAACTTTGAACTTGTCTCGCGGGCAAACGGTACATTTTGGTATATGACAAAGTTGGGTCCAATCGACTTCTTTTGACCTCTAGAATACGTGGTAGCTCTATGTCCCAGGAGTTTTGGGACACCCTGTATAATGTGACAAGTTGTAATTGCCCCACGTTGGCTAGCGATATTTATATGCTATGTATTATTATAAAACAATTATATTTAAATTTATAAACTTTGATAAGACAAATATATGCTATGTAGTTAAAATATAAAATTAAATTATTAATTGTTCGATAATGATAAACTTAAATTTAATCTAAATAAGCATATGAAAATTTTATGAGACGTCTCAGGGTTATATAATGATGTAAAATTGCGTGGCTTCCCTATTATGATAGTTACATACCAATATGAATTAATTAAATAAAAATACCTGCAGAAATTATTTCTGCTCTACAACGGTTTGGAAATAAATCATACCATATCGTAGTTCCAATGTTTCCAAACATCTGCTGCAATTTGACCTTGATGCCGATATCCAAATTCATTACGCGTCATTTGTCGCTTGTGTACATTTACAAGTAAAGATGCAGGTCCTTCGGCTCCATCATTACGTTGAAATTAAAGTATTAAAAATACTTTAAAAGTATTCAGAAAACTCCAATGTAAAACAGGTAAGACTTAAATTTTCTTATTTAAGAAAATCAGTTTCAACTTTAAATTAAAAATGCACTTTTCCAGGAACATCAGAAATAATTAAACTCCGACTTAAAACACCAAGTAAGGTTTATTGTAATTAATAAAACAAATTTACACAATTTAAAAACACAAATTAACGTATGTTTACTAAAAGAATATTAAGTAAACTTAACCTCGAATATTACATGATAACTAAAATACAAGTCCTCCCAAAATTAAACAAAACTCGACCAAATTGGTCTTAAATTAAATCTAGGGGCAACACCCAAATGCATGCGCTCCCTAGAAGCGCCCAAACGAGACTAAATTTCCTTAAAATGCCCAAATATTATCTAAAATTGAAAAATGCACCAATTATAGTCAAGTATTTAATCACCCCTTCTTAAGACTCTTATCAATTAAAACAAAAACGACTCCGACAGCCTAAATTATCAAATCAAAAAACTAACACCGGAATCACAATCTACAGAAAATTTGCAATCCAATGGTATCAAATTCATCTACATTAGAAACAAAAAATGACACGTGCTTTTAAATTCAATTTTTCACATTATTCTCCAATTAAGCTTTAAAATCATTAAAAACATATAACTAAACCTTCATACAAGTTAAATATATACCCTCAAAATATCTTAATAACATAAATATAAGTCAAAAACAAAATTTAACCTCAAAATTTGAAACTTTATACAAACTAACAAAATTTCTTATTAACAAGAAGTATTTATCTAAATAAAAGTATATAAAAATCTTCCTCTTATAAGATACAAACTATAAACAATAACAACAAGTCCCAAATTCTTAAATTAACCTTGACAGAAATAAAGTTATAAAGTGTATATAAAACAATATTATAATTATTTACATTTCAGGGCCCTAACATTACTTTGGACACCTCAATTCATCACTAAAATGGAATATAGACCTTCTCACAACTGTTCACTACCGAATTTCCACTTAAAACACCTATTCTCACTACACAATGTAAATCGTAGAAAAGTCCGAAGATCGGAAGATACCTTTTTATATTATAAGGTTTACATTAATGAATTATAATAAGAATGACCTCTAATATAGCATGATTTACATTACAATTAAACTAATTAATATTAATTTCAGACACAAACTGGAATTTTGACATCAAAAACAGTATTCTATCAATCTTGCCGAATCATTACGTAGTCAAACTACATTTTCTACGGAAAATAACACAGCAATATATTGTTATAATACAGACATATAAAAACCCAAGTTGGTTTATGTCATTTTATTATAATTATTCAATTCGACCAAAAATAAATAAATTAAATTTTAGACTATCAAATATTTATACCACTACAACAGCAATCGTAATTTTTAATTATTCTAGATTTATGACTTGCTACTTTAATGTAAAATTGGGCGCCAGGTGACAAATTTAAAAGAAATTTGCCTCCAAAATTAATTTAATTCAAACAACCACGGTAGCTCGAGCATGTGGACATCTATATCACAGTTAGTATGTTCTTACCGTTCCAAGATATGCTACCAAATATGCTTATACAAAAATAGCCTTAATACTTTGCTAAATTCAAGTCGGTTTTAAGAAATGTCAAACGCACCTGGTTAGAACGTTTGATTAACGTACTAGAGCTCTTATTCTAAATTGTTCAAGTACAGGATAATAAACTCGTGATGTTCTTCAAATTGATCCGTTGGCTCAGTAGAATTACTAGATTGGTAAATTTTGAAATACCTTTACGAACTCGTTCTTCTTAGTCGTCTCTTAATCTAGGCAGGAGTGGTGTCAATAAATCAGCAAAGCCCAGAATCTGTCACCGCCATAGACCAACAATAAACTGGACAGGCAAACGAATTCAAATCGTCTTTTAGATAAACACAATTCAATTTTGCGTAAGTTTATTTTCTTTTTAAGCAGAAATTGTATATGATTTTAATACAAATATTAATTAACAGCCTTTAAACATGCAAAACTTTTTAACAGATTCACAAAATTTTATCAACTCGTTATTATTGTTTTTTTTTAATAACAACCACTTGGCAACCAACAAAATTAATAAAATATCAAATATGCTAAAATTAACCAAATGAGACATAGATCTAAAATAATTACAATATAAAATTTTGACATAAACAATAATTAATTTAAAAATGTTTAAAATTTCACAGCCACACACTGCCCCCGATTACACGGACACGTAAAAAAAATATTCTAGCTTCATCCTTCCAAAATAACTTCTTCAAAATAACTGCATCTTCTTTTTATGATCCAAAATTTATTCATACTGAGCTATAACTTGTTTTCATCTCATGTTCCTGTACATGCATTTTATCGTGAATCTTCTTAATAACAAGATGTTGACAAAAAATTCTTCTTGTTGTAGGTTTATCATAAAATACGAGTTTTGCAGAGTTTCTCAAACCGGACAAGTAGTCAACTGTATTAAGGCCTGCCCTAATTTATTATACAAAAAGAAAACCGACTCCCATGACAAGACACCATGCACGAGTGCATGGTGCACGAGTATCCTTTTGAAAATAAAAAAAAATATGACTTCAAACAAACAAGCAAATAAAATCCATCACATAAGCCCCCGTTTGAAATTTAATTTAAAATAATGTTCCAAAAGCAATTAACTAGACATGATAACTTAAAAAAAAATACAAATTTCAACATTATTTTTAATTGAACTTCAAAATATTTTAGGTTGTCCATAATGACACATGACATTAATTCAAAACAAATTAATAAATATATTGTCAGTTGCAAGCTGTATAAACTTTCATAACCTCAAACATGTTACGTATGTCAAACAAACTTCAAAACCGTATCTTTGCTAAACTTGTAATAATGAATTATTTTTTTTTAATTATTATATAAAATAATAGAAATTACCTTTTTTTTAATATAAACAAATAACTAACTTATGTACAAACAACATTTGAATAATCTTCACTTTGATAAGGAAAAATGACAGAAATGTGAAATCTTCCCCTTATTTGGTTTTTATTTATGTGTTTAACCTCATATGTATTACCGTCGTTAAATATTTTATTTATAATATAAGGCCCTTCGTATGCTAATTGTAATTTAGCACATATTTGTTCTGGTCTGTTTGCTACTTTTAAGCTTTTAATAATTACCATATCATTTATTTTGAACTGTGTTCTTTTCTTAACCCTTAAAGTACTACGCTATTTTTACCAACGTAAAGTACTACGCGGGGTCTCTGAAGGACCCCAGGCTTATTTTATATCTACTTCGCTGATTTTAGGTAGTATGGGTGAAATAAGTAAACACAATATTATTTAGTATGTAATATATATTTAAGGAATACAAAGAAACAGAAAATAACACGAGTTACAGTATGATGAAGAAAAAAAATTAAATGTCTTCTTGGAAATGGGTTATGCACTTTATGTTTGAATAGCTGCGTCTATGAATTGCACAGACAAATTGGTTGCATTGATTACATTTGATGTTAACCTTTTTGTCCTATGATCTAGAACACAGGTGGCATCTTCCCCGTTTTTTTACGTTTATTCGGATGGGCTCTTCGGGTTGTACTGGAGGGCTTACTCCACACGCAACCATTGCTCTGTATACATTGGCATTGTTCTTTACGTCCGGAATTCGCCGTTCCATGTTGGGTGTAGCCAGTTGCTTGCCTAAACATTCTTCTTCTTCTTCGCGTGCCCATCCGTTATCGGATATTGGTGATCATCATGGCGATCTGTACTTTGTTAACAGCTGCGCGAAATAGGCCAGTTGTTGTTGTGCGGTACCATTTTCTCAAATTTTGAAGCCAAGATATTCTTCTTCTCCCTGGACCTCGTTTACCACGAACTTTACCCTGGAGAATCAGTTGTAATAATTCATATCTTTGATTATTTCTCATGATATGGCCCAAGTATTCCAATTTTCTTATCTTTACAGTTCTCAAGACAGTTCTCTAAACATTGGAGGAACATTTTCCTCGATGGGGATTTTGTATAATCAGGGTTCTTGGCAACATATACGTTAAAGCTATTCAAGGCGGCAGAATCAATCACGTTCATAAACAAACGAAAAGGCCAGCGGGAGGTGCGACGAGAGCAAGTATATTCACTTATCATTTTGTCAGCATTATCAACAGCCCCTTTAGTGGCGTTATAATCTAGGATCATGTTGGGTTTTTTATGTTCTTCTTCAGAAACAGATGGGTCTTCGTGCTGAGTGGATAAGACATGAACCAATTTTTTCTTTTTTGGTGTGTAGGCCACCATAGTAACTTTGTCAGAAAACACAAATTGCGTTTGCACCCACGACGGGGTGCTTTATATACCCCTACCAATGGGTAGCCCCACCCATACAAAAAAGGCTTCGAATAGTCCACACTGTTACAGAACATTCCACAACATTCGAGACTGTTCTGGAATGTTCCACAATGTTCCAGAGCATTCCACAACATTCGAGACTGTTCTGGAATGTTCCACAATGTTCCAGAACATTCCACAACATTCGAGACTGTTCTGGAATGTTCCACAATGTTCCAGAACATTCCACAACATTCGAGACCGTTCTGGAATGTTCCACAATGATCTGGGATGTTCCGGTATGTTGTGGAATGCTCTCGAATACTGTGGAATGTTCTGGACTGTTCTAGAAATTTACTAATAAATTATAACATAATGTACCACGCGGGGTCTTCTAGGGACCCCAGTCACAAAATAATCATTTTTATAAAAAATATACAAGCAAAAAAATCCAAATATGATTAAAATCGTTTATCATGGATGGAAAATCAGGTACCAATAAGGAAAATATGCAGAAAAAAATATTTTCTAAAATAACTTGAAAAATGTGAACTTGGGGTCCCTGAAGGACCCCGCGTAGTACTTTAAGGGTTAAAAAGGAGATGCACTTAAAACATTTGACCAGCAGGAAGAAAGTTTCTATTTTGCAGGATTTTGTCCTTTGATGTATAGTTGGAATAAACGTGTAGATGTTAACAGAGACTATGTTACAAATAGAACTAGTTTAACCTAAATAAAGTTTCAAATTACTTAAATACAATAAATTAAGGTTTTGGCGTGAACCCCTCTCGAATCTGTGAATATAAGCTTCAAAAACAAAGAAAGGGTAACTAAATGTAAATTTTTTTGCTCAATTTATTTCCCAGTGTATGCCGCTGTCACACGAAATACGCCTAATATTTTTCTATGCGATTCATCTCAAATACTAAACAAAACTGTTACCAATTATACGTCATATTGCATCCTATTGAAATGATAACGTGAAGCACGTTTCCTTCAGGAAACGTACGCGGAGGGGGTTACCCTTTGCCGTGTCAGTTATGATTGTATTCAGTGGGATTTTCGCTTGCGGTGCTCTGCTAAAACTCTCTTAACGCTATTTCTATAGTTGGTATTTATTAATTATTTAGTATGACTATCGATTTAAACTCTTACTATTGGTGTTTAGATATTATATGTAAATGTAAATTTATTTACTATTTTACTTGCAGTCTCTACTATAAATGAAAGTATATAAAAAAATTGTCCATTAGATGCTCCAGATTGTATTTAATGCTAATAATTTGAATTCTTTTAAAACCAACGGATATAAGGCACAACATATTATGTGATCGAACGCAAATCTGTCCGTGATGAACTCAAGACAATCATATATGGATAGTTGTAAGTTATGGGAATATTCCTTAATTACCAAAAATGCCCAGAAGTAAGAACAGGCATCAGAGTCACATTTGATTGCACATATGTTTATTATATAATAACAACACACAGATGCCTTGTCAATTATATATTGTAATTAAAAATAATAACTTTTGTATTAGATGTATTCTAAACAGCGTATAATTTACTCAAACCAAGTTCCATGGCAATTGGTACGTACATAAAGGGTTTGAAAAATCAGTAAAAAGACGCAGCTTAACTACAGCTTCCTAAGGTCAAATGGAACCAATTGAACCAAATATACCTTAGTACAAAAGTGCCTTTACTTTCAGGACACCCTCTATATTTAATTATTTGGATAGTTAGATTTTCGTTAGATTACACAAAACAATTACCTATTATATAAGGTACTTACAAATAAGGTTAGAGGTGCAATTTACAAATATCTAAACATATGAATTTGAAAAGAAATAAAAATGCTAGGTGTGCCGAATCAATTATTTTTGCTAAATAAATCAACACTTGAATTTCCTCTGACGTTACTAATGTATTGTAGTTACAGCATACTCTTTAGTACGGTTGTAATAACAAACAACCTATAATTATTATCTAGCAGATACATAGTGTCATTTATCTCATGCAAAATTTCTAAACTAGGTATATTAAATACGGCTTCTTTACTTACGATCGTATTTGACCAATTATAGGACACATCGTTCACAAAATATTAATAAAGCAAACTAAAGACTGATCATTTGAATGGTTTTTCCTCATATATCTCAACTTCCTGCTTTTCAGATTAATCTACCGCAATGTCGTCATATTCACTTATCACCGAGATAGTTATATATTCATACTTAGAATGTATAATGTAATATGCATTTTTTCTTATCAAGACTCAACTGAAAGTTGTATTACCTAATAGATTTATTGGTTCCTATAATATTAAAATAGGGTAAAATAGAATATTAATATTTCAATTTATAAGCTGATAACGTACTATAATTGAAACTATCAATTGTATTTATCTGAAACATTCAAAACATAATACAGTTTACAGAATATTGCTGTTTTGCTTATATGGGTAAATAAACATAAGGTAATAATACCTGTACAACCTGTTACATCGTCTATACCCTTTTTTCTAAACCTTTATTATAAAGACGGAAGTATAATATTTTGAAAACATATCATTTTTTAATTAAGATTTTTATGAGCAAATTAAGGGGCCTCCAGCGTCCGCTCTAAAAGCATCAAATTTTCTGGACAAAACTAAGCGGTTATAAATTAAACTAATGTCACTTAGTCATATATTAAATTATTCGCATTTTTATGAGGAAGGCCGCTAGTATATTATATTTTTCTAAAATGTATTACTAAAGAATTAATTTGAATTAAATTCTAAAATAAGCATATTTTAGTTTACTACTAATTGATTTCAAAAAAAGCACGTCCTTAGAAGCGCATTTGAATGTACTAATCCGCTATTATAATAAAAATTGGATGATATGTTAAAACTATGATATATTACATACATTTGTCTATAACTATAAGACTATTCAATTTAAATCAAAATGTCTTAAGCCGCGTACGTAGTTCAAACACAAAGCAACGCCAACCCCGAGCATACGGCGTTGGTGTATGGACTTGGAAGCAATTCGTATGTTGCTATCGTCCACACCAATGTTTTACATCCGAGTTTGATGCGGTTGCTTACTCTTCTCTCCCCTGATGCGAATCTTAAATCGTTAATATGAAAATGTCATACGATGATGAGAATTAATTAATTGTAAGTGGTGGAACATCGCATTTAAATTCGTCTCTAGTACCTTTCCAAACATCCACCTTCTTTTCTGTTAATTTGAAGTTTTTATTTGTAGGGTGCCATAATGTTGGCATGTCTGAGGAGCACTCAGTTATTTTAAACCTAATTTGTCACTCCATTCCATATTTTATTTTTGTGATATTTAAAAATTGTTAAAGATTGAAGGTGTAGCAAAACAAACCAAACCACACTTTCTCTGACGAACCGCGCTTCGCGCTAATGCAAACACCAAAAGCTTCGATTGCTTTGGAAAGAATTGGAAGGCGTTCGATTATGTTTAATACCGGGCGATTGCATTATCGTCATCGTGAACGAGTGCGATTTTTGCCTGCTCCTCAAGGAACTAGGAACACCCCAAATTGTGCCTCTCTCTCTACTCCCTACCGAAGAAAACTAAGGTAAAACTTTCAAATCTGCTGTGCAGTGATTGTTTTCCCTTGTTAACAAGTGCTTCGTTGCTAACTAAGAAATAAAACAGTTTAATTCCCTTGTAATATGTGAGTAAGTGAGGCAACCTTCAGTTGCCCAGGGTTTCATTACTCGTTAAGATTAAAGTTTCATTAATTCTGTAAACTCGAACGTCACTAGCTGCGTAGATCTGTTCATTAAAGTAAATATCGTAAGCCAATGGCGGCGAGCTCTTGGATTTGGACGTCCCAACACTCCTTTGTTTAGCCCATAGTTTTTTGCTTGCTTGTTCTAAATTGTACTATTTGTGTGCTATATTTTTCTCAATAGATTTGGATGCAGTTAAAATGCAGAACGATCTTCTATTCTGGTGTATTGTTATTGTGTGCACGAAGTTTGTAAACATTATATACAGGAAGAGGCACAATAAAGGCGAGTTCTATTCCTGTAAGTGGCACAAGAAAGGTGAGTTCGATTCCCGTAAGCTGCTGGTTTCTCGGCCCTCCTACGAGAACCTGCATTCAGCTGTAACCTGGAGGGTGGCGCCCATTAATTTCGACTTGTATACTACTACATTAGATTTCCATCCCTTAAGCATTTCTCGTGAATTACCCCTACTCCTCTGAGTTAAGCCGAAGGCACTTCCATCTTTCCTGCTGCGGTTCGACGAAAAAGCTCGTTTGGCCCGTAACGCGCTTACTGCTTACAGATAATCCAATGAAGAGGGTTGCTATTTCAGATATGTACAAGGAAATATTTGTGCAGCTATATATTTTCCATGATCGCCAAATACATGATGAGGTCCATTTAAACCATCTTCGTTTAAATAAATAGTTTCTTTTTAAGTTTTCTTCACATTTAGACCAATAATTGATTACTCCAATAATTTCTAACGTAATTTTTCTTTCTGTATTGTACATATTGGATTTCAACTCTGACAACCTAGTAAAGTAATTTCTCAGCAAATAGAGTTTACATTCTACTTATTCAATACGGAAAGTCCATAAGGAGATTTTTTTAATTTTATTTTGCACTTTCCTTTTTGTGTACAGACATTTAATAAAATTTGTGACCACTTAGATATGCATAATATGCCAAAAGTAGTTCATTGACTTCTTTAACAAAACTAAAGTAGTTTTGACATATATACCTAACATAACTTCAACAACTAACCTGGTATTAAAAAGGACTTAAATACCATATTTACTGTTCAAACCGGTACGGTAAGTCAAAAGGTTTAATCGGTTTGAACCGTCTTCGTCGAGCAAACATTCATCAAGTCACAACAACTTTTCCTTATGGCAAATCCCGACAGCCGAAATCCCGACAGCCGAAATCCCGACAAGCCGTAATCCCGACTACCCGAAATTAGATGTTATGTTAATAGTGTAACTGAAATAAAGAAACTAAAATACATACGACTTGAGTTATAACTATACATTTATTACATTAAAACTCAAATTAGGTATTACAATAATTTTAAGAAAGTATTCAAAATTTACATTATGTGCAACACCACGTAGATAATACGTAATTTCGTAATTATTACGATTACCTACAACCTTGAAATTCTGCTTTCTCTGTTAATCGAACACAACTTCCGATTTTGCAGTAGTACACCGCGAACTATGTACTCTACTTGCGTTTCTACATGCGCCTGTTCTTTTCGAAACTCTTCGATGATTCTGTATACACAGACGTGTGCATCCCCAACTAAGTTTTCCCATCTGCGATGCCAAGCTTCCACATTATTTTGCATACTTATTAAATAACTGCCTACTGCAATTTCGGCTGTTGGGATTTTGGCTTGTCGGGATCTTGGCTTCCGGGATTTTGGTTTGTCGGGATTGTGGCCTGTCGGAATTTCGGTTCTCGGGATTTCAGCTGTGGGGATTGCGGCTGTCGGTATTCAGACCCACACCCGTCCATGTCATCGCAGCGGGTTGGTCGCACGCTCAAATTGTTCGCATAAGTAAGGCATGTCGACGGCTGGCGAAGGCGGCGCGGGGTACACCGGATAAGTTTTTATGCCGATTTTTAGGTTTTTTTTCGACATTTCGTCGGGTCCCCGTGCCTCCCATTAAAGTGCACCAAATTTTGTGAAGAAATATCAAGTC
>JABXWE010019696.1:0-29686 GCA_014611495.1 Limonius californicus | reverse complement strand
ATATTTTGCATATTTTTATGCATATTATAGGCATTGTTGAGGATCTAGGATACCGTTCAAGTATCTATTATCTGTATCTAGATACGTTTATAAAATTGTATCTTGTATCTGTATCTAGATCCTAGTAAGCGGTATCTTTTTTTATTAAACAATAAAAGATCCTAGATACATTCAAGAATTATAATTTATTTATGTAGTTTTCGAATTTTATTAAAACATTTCTTCAATTTAAAATGTAGGACATTTTTGGACATTTAAATTTTAGCGTTTACTTTTAGCAGAAAAACCCAAATACGTCTTAAGATAGGTAATGGTAAAAAATATTCAAACATTCCCATTTTCAGGGGATAAGAACTGTAAGAAGCTTAATGTTTTAAGTATACATTTACCCATTGTGGCAATACAAATTACAATAACCGCCCTTGCTGTTTTCGATATTGGGAATTTCCAAGTAAATCTCATAAGTCATAACCGAGCGGTAGGCTTGTCTAATGTCTTGACAAAACTTGAAAATTCTTTAGTATAAATAGAAGCAGTGGGGTCAAGTCCAGCATCAGTTCTTGTGCTAGTCTGCTAGTTATACCTTGTGATTACAATTAGAAGAATGAATGATAACGAAAGTGCTTTTTTAGAAGTGCGAGCGATACTGGATGGAGATCCCAATAAAATGTTCTCTAGTAATTATTTTGTGTCTTATTATTATTATCGATTTGTTAACAACCACAAAATACCGCCGGTTTTTCATTAAAAAAAAATTATTATGGTTTATGCGCGCTTCCATTTCTGGAAGTGTAATAGTAGGTAAAGTAGGTATCTAATTTGTATCTGAGAAGGATCTAGATACATTTTAAAGTATCTTGTATCTGTATCTAGATACACGTAGTAAAATGTATTTTGTATCTGTAACTAGATACACTTTTTTAAAAATACCTGTATCTGGATCTAGATACAAATAAAAAGTATCTTACCCAACACTGATTCTAGGTATATTTATGTGCATATTAGAATGCATATTTTGCGTAGTTACGTCTATTATTAAAACGCATATTATGCATGTTTATATGCATATTAAAGTGCATATCTTGCATATTCATGTGCATATTAAAGTGCATATTTTGCGTAGATATGTGCACATTAAAATGCATATTTTGCATATTTATGTACATATTAAAATACATATTTTGCATATTATGTCTATATTAAAATGTTTATTTTGCATTTAAGTGCTCATCTTGCTTGCATGTTTTGGTTTTTAGAGGCTTGTAATGAGTATCAGGCCGAAGTCTTCATCAGTTAATGCAACAAATATCTACAAAGTGATTCGATTTGGTAAATATTTATTTGCGATAAATGAGAAAAGTGCTGTGGTTATTTTAATTCGATTAAAGTACTTGCACTGTAATCGTTTATGGAAACTTCATACAACAAACTTACCTTACACAATTTCCATAATCCATAATTTTATTATAACCACATACCTTTGTAATGCGACATCATTTAAAGAATGTGTTAACACTACAACAAAAAAAGATATTCCAAACGTTAAAACATCAACTAACTAAAAACATGGTCTTACTTGCCTCACCTTATCTTACTTTACTATTGTCAATGTAGCTATTAACTTTTTGCTCGCAGTGTTCACATATTTTGCAATTCATTTATCTTACTTTGTATGCTGCAATTCTATTTACTGTTTATAATTACAATAATAATTATAAAGTTAAAGTGTTGTTGGGAATGGACGAATGTGAAGACCAGACAATTATAATTACAGATTGTGCTAGACAAACTTACATACGTCGGTACTTACTAACACAAATTAATTCCAATTTTCCTGCAGCGCAACTATTCCAGCATTTAGTTGCTTTATTCGCGCATGGCTTAATTCAACAGCCAAGGATTAAACTGCAGAAACTTTCATTAGTGCAGAATTTGTTAGTAAAGTATTATTAAAGGTAAGAGTTAATGGAAGTCTATTTGACGTTAAATTATACGTGTTTCCCGCTCGTCTTAAACCTGCTTAATTTTATTCAGTAAATTGGTTGCAACTGCCAGACGAAGAATGCTATTGAAAGCGTATTTAATTTATAATATATTACTAAATGTCGCGCAAGGTAAGCGCACTATCTTAACAAAAGTTTTAATGCTTTATGATATAATAAGGACCGTATGGCACCTGACGTTACGCTTCCAGTATGACGATATGATTTATCTATCCAAGAGGATGAACGAACAGGTAAGCTATTTGTTTGAATAAAGATTAGCTATACAATTTCATTTCCATAACCAAATAAATTAATATTTCCTTGTACAATATCAATAAAACAGTTCCATAAGTATTTAAATATAAAATGAACAACAACTATTAGTTAGTAAACCTTGTTAAGCTCTTGTACGAAAATTGTTTGCCGATTGGACAAGAAATTTTAGCTTAGCTAAAATAAATGTATTTTTTGTCAAAACGATTCTATACAAATGTAGTTTCCACCGCAGTGATTGTTTTTGAGACATACTAAATGAATCGAAACCTCGCAGATTATAATTCTTACACATCGAAAAATAATTGAGTTAAAACAACTGCGAAAATGGCGAAATACTGTAAATGACGAATTTGCAAAATTATTTTTTAGAAACTGCTCAGAAAACCGTTCTTATATTTCATAAGGTAACGACGTATAAACCACTAAATGTTTTTTTTTCATTGCTGCAACTTGCCTGGGAGACTTTTTTCAAAATGTGCAGAGGCATCATCATTGACAGCCCTTCCGTCCCACTGCTGGGCATCGGCCTCTTCTCTATCACGTGTTTCTCCTCAGCGCTGAGGTAGAAACACGTGGGACCTACAGTTTAACGTCGAATCCGAAGGACAGAAATTCTAGAGGTTTTTAGCATTAATATCCCACTGTTGCAAGCCGGACTGGGAAATTGTGTGTGGTGGGTTGCAGACAAGATTTCTATAAATCTGCAAAGTAATGGTTAGGCTTTGAACCCAAGCTAGAATCGACCTTTTACTCAGAAAGCGAGCTACCACCACACTAAAAATGTGAAGGGTATTCCATTTGAAATAAAAATGTTAGAACTATTCCCGGCGAAACCAGAATAGCAGGAAAATATTATTAGTGTTGTATGATGCACTCCTCGCTGCCTGCCATGGGGCAGGCCCTTGCCCAACAATGGGATGATGCGGGCTAATAAAAAAATTAAACGCTCCTCATATAGGATGATTCTAAATATGTGCGAAAAACTTTAACCACGTATAATTGAGGTTGTTGAACCGCTAAATCACATAGTAAAGTTTTTTGAAACAGACTGTTCCAAACATTTTTTATATCAATTCACTAAAATGCAAAGAACTTTTTTGTTTCTTGTTCGAGTTAGATCAATTCCGTTGTTTTGGAGAGTTAACAGTCCAAGCTTAATTTCTAGTCGATACATAATGTAAAAATCTGTAAATTACGGTATATCTTGAAAACGAGATCATTAAACTGAGTTATGATTCAGATTTCATCCACGTTTAGAGTCCCCTATACATATAACATATCAGAGGTTATAAATTACATTTGTTTATATCGATAAATAATCAAAACACGATTAAAGTATTATTATTATTATTGGGAAGAAGCGATTTGGCCTTTAATATGCCTTCCGTTACTTCGACCTTAATGGTTCTTCTGTAACGTATGAACCCTTGTCTAATTTAGAGGTGTCGTCTGCGGCAACAAGCCTCATTGCATAAACAGCACGATCTTCAGTTTTTCCAATCTTGAACAGATGGTATTCTAGTGATGTGTAGCCTGTAAGAAGACCAGTGATGGTGTTAAGTTCCACCTTGCTGCAATTTTTGCTTTATTTTGCGGAATAGTTATGAACTGTTTTGCCAGGAGTTCTCGTGATTTATTCCGAGTGTGAGGCTTTCACTTGTTACTCCCATTAAATGATCTCATGTTTTGTATGGATATTCTGTATACTACAACAAGGTTCAGGTCGTTGGTTCGTTGGCCTTTTCGTTGCCTGGTATATCCTCGTGCCCTGGAACCCACCATAAAGTTACGCGGTTTTTGGTAGTCAATTGCTTTAAGATTACCCAGGCCCTCCCAAACAAGCTTAGAGTAGTAGGCTTTTAAAGCCTTTATTGCTGCTTGGCTGTCTGTGAAAATGTCAATTTCAGCCCCTTTATACCCTATCCTATGGTTTACTCTTGCGTAGAAGTTTATTACATAAACCTTGGCTGCTCCAGTTCCTTCACCTTCCATCTTCGAAGCATTCGTATACCACTAGTAGAACCCCCTCTTCAAGGAGGGTCCTCCTGGCGTTTACATTTCCCGGTCTGGAATTGTTGGTCCAAAGAGTATTTTATTAGCATAGAGCCCAAAACGGTGTAGGCCGCGCGCTCTAGCTGTCCGAAACTTATATAGCATAGAGCCCAAAACGGTATAGGCCGCGCGCTCTAGCTGTCCGAAACTTATAATTTCTAAGTGATTTGTCAGGTTTCCTGATTTGAGTTTGTAAGCGCTTCGGAGCACAAGTTCATGTGTCATAGTCTCCTCTTGCACCTGTAGGTGGAAGTTCATTAATCTTAACATAACTTTTATAGCCGCAGTTGGGCAAGTGCTCATCGAACCTTTATACTTAGACAAGTAAGACGTTGTATTTTCTCTAGCTGAAACTGAGTAGTAACTTGTATAGTTTTTGGCCACCACACTAGCAAAGCATAGGTGATCATGGGTCTTACAATAGGCACATACGACCAATGGATCATTTACGGTTTTAGACCCCAGTTTTTACATAGAAGTCTGCGGCATGTTTGGGTTGCTACCACTACTTTCTTTTGTAATTTAGATAAGTGTAGTTCCACTTTAACTGTTGGTCTAGTGTGACACCCGAGTATTTAACTTCATTGTTGAAGTGAATGGTCGTTTCTTCTAGCGTTGGTGCTTTTAGATTTGGCTTCCTTCGTCTAGTACAATAACCATTTTCTTTGCCTTGATGCTAAGACTTTGTCTTCGACACCAGTTATTGATGTTATCGACCGCTATCTGCATACGTTGGGATACAACTGTGTTAGATCTGTCACGGACTATCATTACTAGGTCATCTGCATACCCTTGTATCTTGCAGCCCTGTTGTGTGAGTACGTCAAGGAGATCATCCACCGCCACAAACCACAGAAGAGGCGTTAGACCCCCCACCCCTTGGAAACAACCTCTAACGGCCACTATGGTGACTGTCTCTTCTCCCAGCTTAGCCGTGATTTTCTGACTTACCAGCATGGTTTTAATCCATTTGGCAATCGAAAGATTGAAATACTTTCTTATGGCAGCTCTATCTATGGATCCGAAGGAGGCGTTATCGAATGCTCCCTCAAAATCGACGAAGCACATCGAGCTATTTCTTTTTCCATATACGTCTTCTCCAGTTCTTTGGCGAGACTGTGTAGAGCCGTTAAAGTTGATTTTGCTTTATCATAAGTATATTGGTTGGAGTGAAGTGGTCGGTTTTGAATAACTTTACTTCTTAGGTGCTTATCGAATACCTTTCCATGTCTTTTAGAAGGAAGGAGGTAAGGCTAATGGGTCTAAACAACTTTAGTTGAATATTGGAGCGCCTTCCTGCCTTGCCTTATATAATTTACAAATTGTTAGCAGTAGATCCTCTATACATTTTTGTATTAAGGCCGTGCAATGCCATCTCCACCAGGTGATTTAAAGGGTTTAAAGGCAAGAATTGCCCATTTGACCTTATTTGGCGAGAATATTTTATTGTCTAGACTTTTGACGCTTGAGTGAAAACCTGTTACGTCCTCTATTTTTGGATCGGCTTCGTTCGACCTGTATTTTGAGATCCGAAAGAATGAGTGCTTAATAATAACTCCAGCATTTCTTTTGTACTCTCGGTAAAGAGTCCATCAGCCTTCTGCAGATGACCAATGTTATTGTAGATGTGCAGCCTTGGGGTATCTTATATCCCCTCACACACGTCACGCTATGTCCTTTTTGACCTCCTTATTTCTAAGTTTTATTTTCTGAGAGACTCTTTGTATTGGTCCCATATTTCTTGACCCGTCTGTCTTTTGGCTTCGGTAAATGTTCAATTTTCTAGTAGTAAAGATTCAAGTTCCTTGTTCCACCAGGGTACTTTGCTTGTTGCCATTCGGGTTTTTACAAGACTTCTTGCTTCATACACTTTGTGTATGAGTATCTGTAGATTTGTTGAGGTTATCTTAAAATCCTCTACCTCTACCTCATTGTTAAGTTAATCTTGTTCAGATCTGATGTACTCCACATAGAGGCATCAATCTATCATTTTTGGGATTCCTACTTCTTCGCTGCAGTTTCTCGTAACCTTAAGGTTAAATCTTATATGCTTGTGATCCGGTTAACGTATGATGTAATCATGATGAAGGGGTTATAATTTTCTATAAATTGTTACAAGTAGTTTCTCCGTAATCTTGTTACAAATAAGACTTTAATACCTATTTGTAAGTTGCAACTTTTGATGTAATTCCGCGTAAGTCCGAATTTGTGAATTGACTACGGTGAAGCGAAATATGGACTTTAAAGGTACTCAGTTTCTCCCATTTCAAAAAATAACCCTGTATTCTTAGTCTAAATGTAATTTTTAATAGGGACCCCGGTGGAGCAGTGCGAATACGCGTTGCCACTCGAGGTCACAGTGAAATGCAGCCGATCGGCTGGGGTGTTCAAATTCCGGCTGAGGCGACCGCATTTCCCTTAGTTAAGTTTAGGGTACATGTTGCATGAATGGTTAGTGTGTAAGGGACGCCCGAACCCCCCTGAAGTAATGCGAAAGCGGTTCGGGGGGGCGGTAGTATATGTATGAACGAAAAAAAACTTTTAATAACTACTTGTTAGCTTCAGATTTTGAGTTTAAATGCTTGCATATACGTCATCTACGATTTGCAGGCATGATTTGCTAGTATTATGTTCTTATAATTTGAGCAGCAAATTTGCTAGGTGGACTACTAATGTTATACCATTCAGGTATTAGAAAATTAGCATGACTAGGAACCTATAAACAGTAAATTGCATTTTAATGGTTTTATTAACTATTAAATTTCTGTGTCTGAGGACATTTTGGGTGCGTCAGAATTTGTCATGGAGTACACACTAAGTACCGTTAATAAATCTTCAACTTTCGGTTCTAATCAATATTGTTATATGTTTATTTCGTAAAAACGTTGATTATGGCTTGGGTTCAATTCCCCAGCGCTACTCCGCAGCGCTACTTCGCAGCGTATAAAATTCTTGTGTCACCCACCATACACAACTTCTCAATAGGGTTACACATTAATGTTAAAATACCTTCTCTGGAAGATTTATCGTTTGGATTTGTGCTGAGGAGAAACAAGTGGAAAAAAGGCCGGTGTCCAGCGGTTGGAAAAAAGGCTATTGATGATAATGATGATATATATCTTACCATTTCCAAAATTCCAGTAGTGAGCTTTGAGTTTCGAATACGTTATATATGCAGAGACATATTCAAGTATGGAAAAGTCCAACAATCTAACTGAATCGCTCATGAACTAATTCAGTCTAAGAACATTTCAAATTACCCTAATATATTGCTGACGATGATTTTACCAGCACCATGTTATTTTTTACTAACTTTCTCGAACCTTAAATTACCACGTTAGTAATATGAAGAAGAATTCATGTTATAGACGCTAAAACCACACATGGAATACAATTCAAAGTAAAAATTGCAAATGCGAGTTACCCTTTCGATATTTCCGTGTCAGAAAAAAACAAGCGCGTTAAATGTAAATTCTGAAATTGAAACTATTTCTTTGTACGTATAGAAAACGAAATTATTACCGTTCAATCGTAAGCATAAACCATGAACTGTGACGCGTAGAGAGCATCCGCCGCAATTAATTTTATAATTACAGAATAAAATAAAACAAATACTGCGGTATCACGCCATCAGTGCACATGGCGGAAGATGAAGGTGAAACGAAAAATTCAATGAATCGCCAATTAAACGTAGATAGACGAAGATCAGTCTCGTGCATTCAAAACGATTATATAAATTAAAAATCTCTAATGGTTGCATTTATACCATCATAATAGGAAGGTACTTAAAATCTGAATAAAACGACTGATGATAAAGCAACAAAATGCCAATTCCTTCTGACGGTGTGAATGGTATATGGAGACACATTATATTTACTTAGACGTTGGTTCGCGAATCGTAAACTTACAGCAGTTATATAATTTAACTTAGCTATTATTTTTACCTAATAGAGAATTCAATACAATATTATTTTATCTTCCAGTTCTTGTATTACCAGAAATATATTCGAGGGTTTTTAAAACTCAAACTTGTTCCAATATGATGCTGTTACGGAGCCCAAGGAAATTTTCATTGCCAATGGCAAGGATTACGTAAAAACAATAAACATGAACATTTTGCAATATCTCAGGGAAAATGAGCGAGAATTTGAAAGCAAAGGCTTGCTTAAGAAATCGAAATGAAAAACCGGCTTTTTCGATCAATTTGATGTACTGAGCGTATACCTTCAGGGCGTTTCAAACTTAGGTAATATAAAAAAGTGATAAAATGCATAACAGTGAAGCAAATATTAAATCTCTATACAATCTCTTAATTTGATTGAACGGAAAGGTGATTTAGGTATGTACGCTTTGGGAAACCAGTTACTACCGCGATATTTAGAACACCTAAGTACGTATTGCGACAATTAAGTCACCATCTTCCGTAGGAACTTAAACTAACTATTTAAAAACTGCTTCCAGTAGCGTTCCAAAAGATTTCACTTCTACATATCAATAAATTATTGCTATTGAAAAATGATTTTACTGACACTTCTACAGGGTGTCCTTTAAATGCCTTAAAAGCTTCAGATAGAATTTTTCCTTTATGAATGCTTAATACAAATCTTCAAAAAAAAGGGTATTTGGAGCTTAGTTTTCTTGTACGAGAGTGTTAAGTTCATATCTTTAAAACAGAATTTCATGGAAACAATAACGAGAACTTTAATGTTGCACGTATCTGCCGGTAAGTGACTGACTGCCACTTGATTATGTAAAGATTAATATTGAGTTGACGCTCTAGTTGCTCTTCTGGAAGTACTGTTAAAAATGATAAATTTCGTAAATACTACATTTGACAACAGTGCAAGGCCATGGTATTGTAATGAAAAGTAGAAAATTTGTTTTTCGACATTTGTCAAAATCTTTGATTTACTTCATGTAATGTCGGCCTACTAATTAAATTCTCCATAAATGCAAAGACATCGTCAACGTTGCCAAGTATAATATTCTTTTTTTAAAACCGGCCAGAAATTAGTACTTTCCGGTTTATTTTTAGGTCAGAAAATCTCATTTTGTCGGACCGAGCCAGAAAATTATTGTGATAGTCCGGTAAAAGCTTTTACCGGACTCATTTTTATTTACTTTCCGGCCTATCTTTAATGACAAAAATAATAAAATAGTTAGTCTAAGATAGCGGTCAATTGGTTTCTATAGTAACCGAGTTTTGTATTATTTAAAACTATAAAATAACTTGACATATTTTGACGTTTAGTTGAAAACGTGACATTTATTATAAAATGGATATTCAAAATGATGCATTGGATTGTGAATTAATGGAAGATGAAATTATACCAGATGAAATTGTTAAGGCGGCCACCCAAGCAACGTTTGATTTATTACCGTCGAAGTCCCGAATAATATGAAGTTTATGGTACAACAATGCCCGTTTTAAAAAAAATATTGTACGTAATACGTCCCAAAAGTGCTTTTACTGGACTCGCAGGCTTGCAAGACTCGCCTGCGGCTCGCCCTGCAATTTGCCCACTCGTCCAGTAAAAGACCACTTTCGGGACTTGTTACGTAAACTACTATTTTTGTGCAATTGTACGCGAAGTAACAACTTCGCGTACGCCATGCAGGCCGCAAAATTTAATTTCGCGGCCGCTGTCATAACGACGGCCATTAAACTAAATGTCACTTATATATTTATTTTGACGCATGAGAATGGACAGTTTTTAGAAATTATTTATTATTTATCTCATTTCCATGGTAACATGAAAGCCGACCGTCTTTCTATTTACGACGAAAATTATAATTTTTAAAATTTCGTCAATAATTATTGAGGATTCTACACAATTGCACAAAAAATATTGTGTACACTGCGGCCGCGTCATTCTTTAACGTCCTCGAGGTTGCCTTGCCTCGGCCGCAAGCGGCCTCGGCGGCAATCTTCCTCTCGGTACGTTAAAGAATGATTTCGCGGCCTAAGTATACAAATAACTATAAGTGTCTCGTGTGAGGAAACTAAGCACTATAGGAAGTTCGTGTTAGTGTTTTTGAGGACTGTATTTCTTACAAAAGAGTGCTACCTGAAGCTTTTAAGGTATTTAAAGGACACCCTGTATAATGAATTTATTGCGCCAAAACTAAACAGATTTTGTTTTACTTTGTTTATTTCTACATGCAAACAGTACAAGATATAAATAGTACTACAAGCAAGTTTGTAGTGTGTTTGTGTAGTATGCCTATAATTTCGGGTTGGTGTCCAATGATATCAATTTACTTTTATTTAGTGCGCGTGTGTTTATGAAGTTAGCACTTAACTTGTATTTTTATTATTTTGTTTCTATTTTAAAACCTAGAAGGTAGTTCTAGGGGTTTAAATCTTTTCAGTCTTTGTGTTTGTTCACTATTGTCTAGTAGATTCACTGCTAGAACGTTTGGGTGGATGTCGAATCTTTTTACATAACGTCCACTGTATTCACTGATTTCTTGCTTTACGGAGTTCACTTTCAAATCACTTCTAATTTCACTGTTTGGTATGTACCACGGTGCGTTTGTTATTGCGCGTAGCAGTTTTGACTGGAGTCTCTCCGCAATCTCCAGGTGTGATTTGACTGTTATTCCCCATAACTGCACTCCATATAAGTCCCATATAGGCTTGAGTGCAACTTTATATATCAATAATTTATTGGTTAGCGTGTGTTTAGATTATCTTCCTAGAAGCCAGTAGTACTCTCTAAATTTACGTCCAAGCTGTTTTAGTTTATAGCGGATATGTGTTTTCCAGGTAAGTCCTCTATTTTTTTTTCTCTCTCTCATTCATACTACCTTCCCCCCCGGAACCGCTTTTGCATTACTTCAGGGGGGTGCGGGCGTCCCTTACATACTAAACATTCATGCAACATGCACCCTAAACTTAACTAAGCAAATGCGGTCGCCCCAGTCAGGATTCGATCGCCCCAACGGAGCGACTGCATTTGCTGTGACCTCGAGTGGCCAATGCGTTAAGTCCTCTATCTAGGTGTATACCTAGGTATTTCGCACTATCAGATTACGCTACGATTTGCCCATTTAGAGCTATGAGAAAGGTGTTGCCTCTACATTTTATAAATGTTACCTGTGTCGATTTCAATTCGTTTATTTTTATTCTCTATATTCTTGTCCAGTCTTAGATCTTGTTGAGGTGCTGTTGTATGAGATTTGCAGCTACGTTAGGATCGGGGTGGTTTGCAATTATCGCTTATCGTCAGCGAACGAGGCTGTTGTTGTGTCTTTGATGGTTGGTAGGTCAGCTGTAAACAAAAGGTAGATGATAGGGCCGAGTACGCTACCCTGCTGGACTCCTGATTGCACTGGAAAGACTTCAGTTGTTTCTTGTACCTACGTACCTTACCATAAAGTACCTCCCATGTAGATAGGATTCCAGGGTAATACATGTATATCATGAATAGGAAGTTGTTTTTTTTGTGTACAGTAAACCATGGCGCCAGACCTTATTAAACGCCTAGCTTACGTTTAGAAAGGCCGCTACGCAGTAGTTTCAAATTCCTGATTGATTTTGTTAACCACTCTGTGTACTTGTTCGATAGTACTGTGTTGCTGTCTGAACCCAAACTGGTGGTCTGGGAGAAGCTTGTTGGATTCAATGTATTTCAAGCAGTTTGCTTAGGATAGGGAGTAGGCTGATAGGTCTATAGGAGGAGACTTCGTGTGGAGGTATTCCGGGTTTTGGGATGCGTGTAACTTTCTACTTTCCATTGTGCTGGGAAGTAGCCGAGGCGCAGGATTGCATTGAAAATTGTCAATAGGACGACCCCCTTCCTAGATAATTCTTTTATAAGCTTTCCAGTGATGAGATCACAGCCAAGGGCTTTTTCTACCGTGCAAAGCTTCGGTAGTGGTGACATCTGGAAGGGTGCTTCTAGATTTCGTTTTATTCTTGCTTCCTCTATGCTTGCGATGGGAGAGGCTGAAATACTTTTTCCAGGTGTTGCGCAAACACGTATGCTTTTTCTAGATCAGTCCGGGCCCATGTTCTCTGTCTGGTTTGCGAATTGGGGGAATTGGGAATAACGAAAAGCTTTGTCGTAGCGATTCTTGTCTTGTGGGTATGTAGTTCGTCGCCAAATTCTTCACAACGCCTTTTTTCAGCAATTTTTTGCTGAAAGAAGACGTCTAAACTAAACCAATAAATAAAATGTTGTTGTGTTTCTCATATGCCTCCTTCCTGTCGGCCTCAGTGGTCTAGCCAGTGGATAGCGCACTTGCCTATAGATCCAAGGGACAAGGGTTCGATTCTGGTTAAGGTCGATGAGATTTTTCTGGTAACGAACAATCCAAAAATGGGCTTCCTGTCCCGGATAACAGTAAAACCGTAGGTTTCGTGTCTGCGATGTGTGACACGCTAAAAATCACAACAGGGTTGGAACTACCCCACTTAATAAAAATTCATAGTTAGGTTGTACAATGAGTCAAATATGGCCTAAGTACATATTAGAGATGCTTGGAAAACCGCATCCTAGGTCTCGCTCAATCAAAATATAACACAATACAAAATGCCTCATGCCTAAAACAAACACTTATAACAATTAGGTTTCAATTAATCACATAGAAAAGAAGATATGGTCGAAATATTCTAAAATACGAAGGTGTGAAATCTTTTTGAGCGCTACTATATGTTATTCACCCTCTATTCTTCATAGACTAATTTGTATTTTTAACTATAGTAACTGAATGCTACCCAACTGCATTTTATACAAACATATTTTATTAATCGATGCAGTATCTTTCAAATAGCTTTACACTTCCCAGATAGGCAACCAAGATTACAGTATAACATTGTTTTCTAGTGTTTAAAGTAAATTGTATCTGATCGAAAAGCCAAATAAATCGATTATATTTTTCTATTAATCAATTAATTTTTAGTCGGCGCAATTCTTTAAAATCGCACTTTAAACAAATAAAAACAATAACTGGCCAAAGTATTTTTTGAAGATTGATGCAGAAACAAACTAGACCGTACATTAATAATTGTTCAAATTTATTAAACAATTAAAAATCAATTTTCATTCTATTCGCTAAAAAAGCTACTTTAAACGTGTTTCAAGATAATGGAATAATATTGGCCAAAAGAAGGTTTATACAAAAATTTGTGTATTAAACTTGGTTAAAGTTAAAATTTGCAAGTCACACTAAGAAAAGTAAGTGCTTGATTTCTGCAAATAATTTGTTTCTATTAGTCTACCATAAAACCAGTGTTAGTGTAATATTGGTTACCTACTCAATAATAAAAACGAAACCATCATTTGAAAAAATATAATTTTTATTTTGTTTAAATATAGTGTCCTATTATTACGTAAAGTGGCCAGGTTTTAAAGATCACCAGATATGACTAATAAAACATATCTAACATGGGCGAAGTGCGAAGTTTAAAATACCCCAAGATGAATGTTTGAAAATACTTAAGCACTCTTTGTAACAGTAAAGTAATTCCAAATAGACAAGCTGAAGACCTGTCAGGCTGTCGGTATAGTAGACAATACTTTTTTCCAGGGGAGTCCAGATGCACCCTCTTGCATCCCCTTATGGGTGCCCATGATATCGATATTATAAATTATATTTATTAGTAACGCCAGCAAAGAGCCGGCCTCGGCGGTCTAGTGGTTAGCGCATTTTTAGATCCGAGGGACGCGGGATCGAACCTGGCTGAGGTCGGCGAGATTTTTCTAGCGGGGAAAAATCTGAAAATGCGCCTTCTGTCGGATAAGAAGTAAAGCCGTAGGCCCCGTTCCACTGCGATGTGTGACACGTTAAAAATCACTACTGGACTTGTTATTACCCCAGAAAACTCTTAGTTAGGGTGTACAATGGGTCAAATGTGGCCTAAGTGCATAGAGATGCTTGGAAAACCGCGTCCTAGATCTCTCTCTTTCAAATCATCATCATCATCAACGCCAGCAAAGACTTTGTATGAGACGTATGACTTTGGAATCCGGCTGAAAGATTTATCAACGCATGTTAGAGGTGTCTTTTGTTGTATACTCCCAAGTCGAATTTAGATATTTGAACCAATACAGAATGCGTCAACAGTTGTGGTTTACAAGTTAGTCATTAAAAGTAGCACTTAAACTAAGAATACGGCATAATTGTATATTTAATACTTTCACCATCATCATATATGGGCAGTTTGAAGTATGGGGACGCCCAAACGAGCGGCTTTTCTTATTTTTTCTTTAAAATGACCAGAAACGGCCCTTTTAAATTTCTTCCAAATTTATCAAAAAATGCAATGAGCTCTATTATAAATTCGGTTGTTACCCATATAACACTTTTAAAAGAACAAAACTGTGCCACTCAGGCATGTGGAGATTATAATACATGTTCTCATCCATTGTTTAGCATTATTTAGTTGCATGATTCTTACATTTTTTAAACTTAAATTGCAATAGGTTTTCACTTTTGTGTTTTCTTAATTTAATTTCTTAATTTAACTATCTAAACTACCATCAAATTAGTTCACTAAATTACTGAGGCATAATGCTACTACGTGTAGCATTACATCTTTTCGACATTTGAGTGCAGAAATGTTTGAATGCGGGACATTTGAGTGTAGGGTAGTTTTAGGGAAGGGTTATTTGGACGAAAGGGCATTTGAGCGTGAAGATGTGGGAGCGCAGGGATATTTGAGCACAATATTTCTGAGCGCAAGCATGAACGTAGAATCGTTTCAGCGCGTGGTCATTTAAACAAAAGGACATTTAAGCGTAGGGATATTATAAGCACGTGATTTCTAGGCGCAGGAGCATTAAAATTGAAGTTATTTCAGCGCATAGTAATTTGAATGTAAGAACATTTGAGCATGGGGATGTTAGAGCGCAGAGATATTTGAGCACAGAATTTCTGAGCGCAGGCACATTTATTTCAGCGTTGAGTGGTTTCAGCGCGGGGTCATTTAAACGAAAGAACATATGAACGCGGGGATATTAGAACGCTGGGATATTTCAATGCAGGATTTCTAAGCGCAGAGTAATTTGAGTGTAGAGTCATTTGCGGTCGGAGTCGTTTGAAAGCGAGGAGGAGAGGAGCGCAGAAATAGTTAAGTGCGGAATTTCTGAGCGCAGAAACATTTGCGTGTACGGTCATTTCAGCGCAGATCATTTGAAAAAGAAGACATTTGGGCGCGTAGATTGCGGAGTTCTGAGATATTTGATTTCTAAGCACAGAGAAATTTTAGTGTATTGTCGTTTCAGCGCAGGGTAATTTGAAAGAAAGGGCATTCAAGCGCGAGACTGTTAGAGCGCAGGGATATTTAACGGCAGAATTTCTAAACGCAAAGAATTTAAGTGTAGGTTCGTTTCAACGCGAGGTGATTTAAAAGAGAGGACATTTGAGCGCTTGGATGTCAGAGCGCAGGGATATTTGAGAGTAGAATTTCTGAGCTAAGCCACATTTGAGCGCAATAGATATTTGAGCATGGGGCAACTGACCACAAAATATTTTAACAGTAGAGACGTGAGAGCGCGGGTATGTTAAAGCACAAACATATTTGACCACGTAACATTTGAGCCCACGAACAAGTATCTGTAAAGAGCTATTTACGAAGTTCCAAGGTGTTTGAGCACAAGAATATTTGGGCGAAGAGATATTTCAGCTCGGGGATGTTTGAGCTCGATGACGTTTAAGTGGAGAGACATTTCAGCGCACAGACGTTTGAGGGCATAGGTATGTTTGAGCGCGGGGTAATTGAATGCGGAACATCTAAACGCACGGAAGCTTGAGTGTAGTGATGTTTGTGCACAGAGATGTGAAACATTTAGATTTTGTTAATAATATTGCCCTCTATTATAACTTTAGAAATCCGTTAAAAGTACTCTTTATGTTCACATATAATGTTTTAAAACGAGGTTAGAATTTTAAACAAAATGTTTGAAGGGAATAAGAGCTAGTATTTTCTGTATAAGATATTGTATTTCAATATATTAGTTAGAATACTGTGGGTTGTATACTTAGCTTAGGGCATAATTACTTAATCACAAATCATTATTTTTATGTCTTCTTCAACTTCTTTATATTAGGCTGTCAGCCTGTTTTAGTCCAAAGTATCTTTCCATCTTTTGGGAGGGCAACCATGGCTCCGGCTTCCTCAAGGAGAGGCGTCTCGTGCCAATTTGACCCCTCTTTTTTCTGACATTCTTGAGATGTGGTGATTCCAGTCTTGCCTTCTTCTTTTGATCCATTCTCCCACTTCTTGTATATGACACTGTCGTCTTATCTCCGCACTTCTAATACTACCAAGCCTACTATTTCCCACAATCTTTCGTACTGTTTGCATTTCTGTTACTGATAGTAATTGTTCTGTTTTTGCTATATTTACGCGAGTTTCCATAGCATAAGTCATAACAGGCCGTATGATGCTTTTATATATACGTAGTTTGGGATATACAAGGTATATTCGCAATTGATACCCATCTTTGCTTTATAAAAAAATTATTCAACAATTTAATTATAAATAATTACCGTCACAGTTAAGGCACCTATCCCATTGGTTTACTAACCGACGTATACCCTGCTCATGGAATTCTTGTGGCAGCTGATTGAAGAAGTCTTCCACAGTTATCTGTACTTCTGCGTCAGACTCTAAATGCCGACCTTTTAACGTCTTTTTCAGCGGTTCAAAAATATGGAAATCACAAGGCGATAGATCCAGGCTATAGGGTGGATGCTCTAAAACCCTCAATGTCTTTCGTTGAAGATTTTCTTTTACCACATTAACAACATGAGGCCTAGCATTGTCGTGCAGCGTAAGTTTTCCTGGACGTTTCCGTCTTATTGTTTGTTGAAGCTTGTTCAAAGTTTCATTGTACAGATTTGAATTGATATTTACTCCAGGTTACTTAAACTCCATCAACAAGGGTCCTTCATGGTCGAAAAAAAATGTTAACATCACCTTGCCTGCAGAAGGTTGTGCCTTAAACTTCTTCGGTGGTGATGAACTTGAATGTTTCCACTGCTTCGACAATAACTTACTGGATGGCTCGTAGTAATGACACCAAGTTTCGTCACCAGCAACTATTGACAGAAGAAAGTCATCACCATTTTGCCTATAGAGTGTGAGGTGTTGCAGAGATAAGCCCATTCGCAAACATTTTTGTTCATTAGACAAGAGACGAGGAATCCATTTCGAACTAACTTTGCTGCAACCCAGATTACGAACAATACTTTGGACAAATCCTACACTCGCACCAACAATTTCTGAAATTTCTCTAATTGAAATTCGACGATTTTCTCTAATAAGGCTCTCCACACATGCTGTATTGTTTCCTGTTAATGCAGCACACCATGCACCTGGTCGCGGCTCATCCATAGTCCCCTCTTTTCCATTCTTAAATTTTCGGCACCATTCCTTCACAGTTGGGTACGCAATACATGCATGCATTCGCGTATGAATCTTCAATGGCTGCACGTGCACACCCTCAGCGCATAAAAATTGTAGGACCGCACGCTGCTCAAACTTGGAAGGATTTTTAACAACAAACGCCATTTCAAAATCGAAGTTTTAAAAATCAGAATCAAATTGAAACGCCAGTAACTTATTAATGTGTTGCTTACAAATACTACTAACGTTAACAAACATCATTTGAATTATTGCATTTGTCTTCAAGGCTAAATTGATCAAAGATGGGTTTCAGTTGAACAAGCCTCTTATTTTCAGAAATCTGTTGCGCCATCTGGTATCGTTTAAACATCCAGACAATCTAGAAGCTTTATTCACAATTTTATGTAGGTTTATGTAGTGGAGGCTGTAGAATTTTCTTATTGTATTTTAAATTTGAAAATTTGATTTTCCGCTTGTCAATTATTTTATCGTTCCCTTTATATTAATTCCAAAGTACCACAAAGATTTTAACTTTTCATTAAAATGGAAAAACTATTTTTTTGTCAATTCAAACATTCCAAAAGTTTTCGCAACAAGTAAATACTTTTGTAGGCCGTTCTGGCCAATAGTATCCTACACAATATTAAAGAAAATCCTTAGAGATGTTCAAGAAAGTGTGTGGTAATGCAATAGAGGTCAGAAAGGTGTATACAACTATTTATTCTCTGATTGTAAAAGCTGGTTGAGTGGTCATTATAAATTGAAAAATATAAGAAGAAATTGTTATGTTTATCTCTAGTGTTGTCTTTCAGATATATACTTAGTCATAACTTCTATAATACTAGTTTAGGACATCACAGCATATTTACTGTTTGCTGTTTTAGCAAAAAGCATATAATTATTTAAATGATGTTTCGTTTTAGTGTATAATGAATATAAATGTTTAGTAGGTGTTTATTTACCTGTTGCAATATAACGCAGTAATTTTCATAATTCCCCTTTCAACCTTTTCTTCTTATTAATGTTTTTCCATATTAAACCGTTTCGACTTTGTCTAATTTGAAATAAATATTTTGTGTTTTTAATTAATATTTTTATTACAAAGTGTTAATTCAATATTTATTTGTTGTTTTAAATAAACAATTTTTGTGTTGAACGCAGCCTAAACTATCAATATCCATCGATCATTTGAAATTTCTCTTTTTTTTTTCGTCGACACTTTTACTGTAGAAAACAACCTAGTTAAGTTAGTTACAGCCTATAGGCAGTTGCTAGTATAAAGTAGCGTAATGAAGTGACAAGCAAATTCTGAAATCCTCAATTAACGCCTACAGCTATCTTAAATTCTTAGCTGCAATATCCTAATTTAAATATTATAATACAATAATTACGACCAGAATATCATTAGAATCAACACTGTCATTGTAAATAATAAAGTAGCGAACTGATAAAGTTACAGAAGGTACGTGCAATGGTGGTATGAAACTGCATCTATTAAACATCTCTATTGAAAATACCAAATATTTTTTTAATCAAGAAGTATATTTTAGTAGACGGGTATTATTAAACACAGAGTAATCTTCAAAATTATACAACCAACAAAAGAACAAATATCATGTTTTAAACACGGTTAGCTATTATGAAACACAAGTCTATAACTTCTTGTTACTCATGTCAGTTTAAACAGCTAGTCATTATTTTTTCTATGAATTATATACATATTTCCGAGATCATCTCCACGCACCGTAATATTAAATTGATGCCACCATTGTAATCTACTAAAAAAACCCATCTGAGTTAGTTATGTTGTCTGATTGGTTAGTGTAACCTCTCAATGTCAATTGCAAATACGACGAAGATAGCAATCTGTGTTCATCAACCTCTGTACACCAGCCCTTTAAACGAACGTTTAATCTTGATCACCATAATTATATCTGCAATTGTATCAATGTCAATGTGGAGCTTCTTCTTTTGATTGATAGTAATTTTTAACCTTCAACGGTATTAGATGTTTAACAACTAAACACAAAAGCAGCGAAAGATTCCAATTCGCAGACCCTACGCATGTAAAACTAATAAAAAAGCGCGACTGGTTAATTAATTAAAGTATGGAAAATTACCTGGTGAATTTTCATTATGGCCATTACTTCCATTGGTTTATATAAATGCTTATCATTAAAAAGGCATTCTGGGGTTTTGTACAACCCTATAAATTATTGGAAACAGATGCTACATGCTCATAAAAAAGCATCTTCGTTAATAATTCGTAGCTCATGCTGCGAACTAGTGGTATATAGGTAGTTTAAGTAATAACAAAACCGGGTATTCTTATAGTTCCTATTACACCTTTATGAAATCAAGTTTAATTTGAAAGTTAGTTGTAAATGTTCTCTAAAATTGTAATTAGCCACTCGCTTTGATTTAGCTTCGCCGAATATACAACATACAGGGTGATTCAAAATTGCCCCGAAGTACTGCGGGAGCGGTTACTACTTCCTAAAACAAAAACAAGAATCGCTTTAAAAAGAGATGCGTAAAAACTTCGAGGAAGAAGCACCTCTTTGAAGTAAGTGAGAGAGAATTACTTTTCGACTAATAAAAAATTAACCACTGTGTAAATCAAAATAGACGGGATTCATCCTTTTAGATCTTCGCTTGACTTCCCTCTACCTATAAAACTGTGAAGAATTATACGCTGCTTTACTTTTTCTTTATTTTCGCATGACCATTACTGCAACACTTCAGTATAAGTAGGCAAGGAATAAATATGCTAATGGATGTAAGAAATAGAGAGGGGTCGACACAGGATCAGACTCCCATCTGCTGGTAGCGAAACTTCGCATCGATTGCGGGAAAATCAAAGGCAGAAAAAATGACCACAAAAATAATAAGAAAAGTCGATATAGGGAAGGCACTGACTGACAACAAAACCAAAGAAAAGTTTTCATAAAGCTAGAACGAAACCTACAAGAAATCGATTTCAAAAAGCGACAGTAGAAGACCTATGGCTGAACAGTAAAAAATCCTTTTATATACACATGTAAGAAGCACTATTCACGATACAGGTGTTAATACACAGATGCAAGGATATAAACTGCAATGTCTATGCAAGTTTCATAAATTTTAAAAAAGCGTTTGATAAAGTGGAACGTGAAAAAATGATTGACTTATTAAAAAAACGGGAATAGACGAGGAGGACATCAGAATAATAAGAAACTTATATTGGAACCAAAAAGCGACAATAAAAATTGACAACAATCTAACAGATGAAGTTAACATTCGGAAAAGCGTCCGCCAAGGCTGTGTCCTGTCGTCTTTATTATTTAATATGTACTCCTAGCAACTATTCATCGAAGTATTCGAAGATCAACAATAAGGCATAACTATAAATGGAGTAGTTTTCAACAATATCCGATATGCAGACGATATCGTTATAATATCAGACACAACAGAAGGATTACAGTTACTAGTGGATAGACTGGGCCAAGCGGGCAAAGAATATGGACTAGAGCTAAATGCAGTCAACAACAAAATATATAGTGATTAGCAAGACAAATAACATAGCACCCAACTTATATATAGACGGATCAGCTACAGAACGAGTTGACCATACATCATATGTAGGATGTATGCTGCATGAAACTTGGGACCATTGAACATAAATTAGACAACGTATAGAAAAGGCTAGAGCGGTCTTTATGAAAATGAGAAATGTGTTCAGCATAACCAAAGCTTACAAATACGTCTAAGAATGGTGAGATGTTACGTCTATTTGATCCTGTTGTATGGTGCCGAGGCCTGGACACTGACAGAAGCCACATGCAAAGGAGTTGAAGCTTTTGAAATGTGGATTTTCAGACGAATACTCAAGATAAAATGGACAGATCACATAACGAATGTAGAGGTTCTCCGAAAGATAAAGTCCGAAAGAGAATTATTAAAAACCGTGAAAATCAGAACACTCACCTACCTAGGAGACGTAATGAGAAACGATAAATATTATATTCTGCAGCTGATTTTACAAGGAGAGGTCGAAGGGAAAAGAGAACCTGGTAGAAGACGTATATCATGGCTGAAAAACTTGAGACAATGGTTTGGAGTAACATCGATTGAACTATTTCGAACAGCAGCCAACAAAGTCACCATAGCGATGATGATAGCCAAGATCCGCTAGCGGATATGGCACCCAGAAGAAGAAAATACACATGTAAAAAAGTTATGGGAGGAAAGGCAAGGCATCAAGCTGATTGACTGAGCAATACCAGCTGGGAAAAGATAGAACAAAGACAAGAGGATTAAATGCACAACATGAAGGAGAGAAGGTGGATATACAAAGATTGTACCAAATAAAAAATATAGAGATTAAAACAAGCATCGGGATAGATAAGCGTAAGGAAATAGAACATCTGGCAAAAGTGCATTGCGAGCCTAGCCCTCTTACCACTGGGTTGCTCGGCGTTCTAGTAATGAATATCAAAAGGGCAAATGGACAGGGACCCCAAGAATCACGAGGGGGAGAAATGATCATAAACATGGATCCCTCTTCATGAGTTACACTTCAGAAGGCTACCCAACATATGAAATTTGAGAAAGCACCGGAAGCGGATCAGATCTTCATCTTCATCTTCATCTTCATCTTGTCTTCATCTTCATCTTCATCTTCATCTTCATCTTCATCTTCATCTTCATCTTCATCTTCATCTTCATCTTCATCTTCATCTTCATCTTCATCTTCATCTTCATCTTCATCTTCATCTTCATCTTCATCTTCATCTTCATCTTCATCTTCATCTTCACCTTCATCTTCCTCCTCGTCTTCCCCTTTCCCTTTCCCTCCCCCTTTTTCTCCTTTCTGTAGGCTTCACCTATTTATCTTTTACGCTAATCAGTTCTTCTTCTCGGTGGTATTTCTAAGGAGAACGAAACCCAGCTTTCTGCCCATCGTCGCCTTGGTGGTCTTCCAAGTGGGCCCTTTCCACGGGGGATTTGCGTCTTTGCTATTTTTTCGAGATTTCTTGTATATCACATTATCTCCTTATTTCGTTGTTTGGTATTCTTTCTCTCAAATTGTCCAGTTATTACTCTTAATATGGTCATTTCAGTTGTGTTTAGCATTTGTGTAGTTCTTTTAGTGTCAGTTCTAATTCCGGCTACGTATGTGACAACGGGCCTGACAACTCTTTTATAGATTTTAATTTTATTTTCGGTGGTCATTTGTTATTTGTTTCTCCAGTAAACGTCTCTTAGGTAGCCAAGTATTCGTGCGGTTTCATATGTTTATTGTCGTATTTCTTTAATGAAGTTTCGGTTGCTTGAGATATCTGCCCCCAGATATTTAAAGGACATGGCCTGTTGTATTACGATTCCTTCGACTTCTAATTTGCACCTTCTGGTTCTTTCGCAATGATCATGCACTTGGTCTTTTCTTTACATACTTGCAATTCCAATTTTTTTATTGAGTTATGAAATGACCCAAACAGCCTCGGAACATATGCCTACAGCACTAAATATACTGTAATCATTACTTGAGAAAAGTTAGGTTAAAGAAACCTTCTAAAGGATTGTAAATAAGGAGAGATAATAAAGATACAAAAAAAAGAAAACGTGAGAAACTGCTCAAACTGGAGGGGAATAAATTTATATATGCTGTTTATAGATTCTGAAAGGGCCTTTGATTCTATCGACAGAGATTACATCTAGGCAACACTTATAAGAAGAGGCTTACCAGATACAATAATTCTCTTAATACAAGTTGTGTGTACAGACGGTAAATGCAGAGTTTTACACAAATGGAAATGTACAGAAAGCTGTTCATGTGAAACAGGAATCTGACAAGCATGCATCCTATCACCATTATTATGCATTGTTAAATAAAGGCATGTAGAATACGTGCAAGGAAAAAAGGAGAAGAAGTTGGAATCTAACAGATATTTTAGAAAGCCACGATATGCGGACGATATACGCCTGCTGTCTTAAAACCTACAAGCCATGCAAAAAAGTGGAATACCTTACAACGAGAATCGAATAAAGCAGGGTTTAAATAAATATGAAAAAACCAAAATGAAGGGGGCAATAATCTATACTATTCTGGTAACAGTATAGTAGAAAAAACTTCACATATCTAGGTAGTGTAATAGCGAGTGATAGTGGTTCAGTATAAAATATTGGACACAAAATAAACAAAGCCAGAGATACTTTCATCAATATGAGCAAACTCTGGAGAGCAAGGGATCTACAAGTGAAAACAAAGATAAAAGTGTTTAGCACAACTGTAAAGCCAGAATTATAATATAGGTGCGAATCGTGGGGTACTGTTACCGTGACTAATACAAAAGTACAAGCCTTCGGCAATGGATGCCTAAGATACATCCTTGGAATTCGGTGGCAAGACATAGTGTCACATCAAGAGCTAATGGAAAGAACAGGACAACAAGACGTAAACGCAGAAACCCGGAAAAGAAAATATGGGTGCATTGGTCACACTTTGAGAAAAAGCAAAGAGGAAATCTACACAACAGCCCTAGAATGAAACACGTAAGGAAGAGGGAAATAAGGTAGTCCATGGAGAACATGGAGACATTCAAGGGAGGAGGGAACAGAAATGACGATTAAACAGCCGAGGAGGATTGCGTAAAACAGACACAACTGAAGAAACTTCGTCACCGCCCTATGTTCTAGCGGGAATAATGGGACTTGTATGTATTATAGTATATGTATTACTGCAGAGGCGAATCGGGAATTAAATTGCCTAACCACGTAGAATTATTTATTATATAGGGTGATTCTAAACATGTACGAAAAACTTTAACTACTTATAGCTGAGGCTATTTAATCACTAAATCGCCTAGTATATTTTTTAATACGGCACTGTTACGGAGGTATCCACTCCAAAAATTTTTTACTTCAATTCACTGACATCTAAATAATTTTTATCTTTCTTGGCCGATTTTGATTAACTTCGTTGTTTTGGAAAGCTAGCAAACCAAGTTTCAAGAAAAATGTACAGTTGTGTGTGAAAAGTGGATAAAATCTGACCCAGAAGTGAACATGTTGATGTAAAAATTTGTAAATTACGAGTATGTATTTAAATTGTCATTTCTATTGAAAACTTAGTTAAATACTCTGTAAATATAACATTTTTGAAAAAAACTCAGGTTAACGACCTCGTTTTGAAGATATACCCTAATTTAAAAATTTTTAACCAAATTTTTCACTTCTAGTTCAAGTTTGTCAAAATCGTACAATAAATGTAATAGTTATTTTTATAACAAGTGCCGAAAACAATTCATTACATACAATTGCAGAATTTGAAAATCTGCACGAGTATATGGAATTGTTTTCGGCACGTGATATAAACATTTTTACCTACAACTGTTCACTGAAAAAATTATTATAATGTGATTAAAATTAAAAAATTGATACTATCCCGTCAAGTCGTCATTTTACGACGTTGCTAAGCGCGTTGCTAAAGTTTGTTTATTGCTTCATTGTTTTTGAGCGCCATTAAAAAATGCATTATTAATTCCGCGTGCCTTCAATTTGACATTTCTGTAAACAAAAAACCCATGTGTTTTTTGGAAACCTCGAAAGCACAAGTGCATTAAACGTCTCCTTCCCAACCGTTGTCAAGGCTATTTTAGTTACGTAATAATAATAAAATCAAACAGTTGTAGGTAAAAGGTATTTACATTTTAGTGAATTGATATAAAAACTTTGAATCCCCCTACCTGCATAACGGTGCCAAATTAGAACAAAATTTACTAGGTGATTTAGGTGTTAAATAACCTCAGCTATACGTAGTTAAAGTTTTTTGCAAATGTTTAGAATCACCCTGTATTTATTATTCCTATTTTTGGACTGAGAAAAATACGGAGGATAAAAAGGCATCACATTTAGGCCGCCTTTCTGCTGTTACCAATATTTCTTATTTTAGCAAATTATTACAACAGATGTTTCAAACTCCATTAAATTTGATTGCTCTAACTCAAACTGTTTTGAAGTAATTGTTATTGTTCCGCTTCTTTTGTAAGTTAAACGAGTCAGTTATCTTACTAATATAATTTCATCTACGTTTAATGTATCAATAAGCCCTTAAAGTTTGTTAAGAATGACTTCAAGTTAACAGTTTAAACTCTCTAAACTTGAATATCTGCGGTAGATCAGATTCTACCTAGTAAGTTGGCGCACACTAGAATCAAAAACGATAAATCACCCAACCCATTTTAATCATACTTATCCTCAACGTAAATCAATTCATTTGTTGCTTAGTGGTTGTATACATCTACCTTTTCTTCTACAAGTTCTGTTTCGCAGAGCTACGCAAGTATTATTCTATTTTGTCTTATTATAATTTATTGCCACGCTGTGGGTTATAATTTAGAAGATTTATAAGATAATATACAATTTGGTTGACTAAAAAATTCAGCCTCCCCTATGTATTAGATTTCCCGCTTTAGATTATACTTACGCTGTTGCAAAATATTAAGGCAAACTAGTATTGTTTTTCTTATTTTGTTACGTTACGGATTATACACTGTATCTATGTAATTCAATGTGTTAGTCAGTCAGTTGATGAAACGTCGATTATGGCTTCGACTCAATTCCCGAGCACTACCACAGCGGCTTATAGAAATCTTGCGCTGCAACCCACCATACACACTTTCCCAATCCGGTGCGTAACCGTTAGATATTAATATCAAACACCGTTTCTGAAATTTCTGAAGTTCGGTTTCGACGTTGGGCTGTAGATCCTCCGTGTTTCAACCTTGGAGCTGAGAAGAAGCACGTGGTGGAGAAGAGACGGGAGCCGAATTTTTAAAAATTGAGAAATGGAGTGAAAATTATGAGGATTTTCCTCAAATAGTGGCTATCCTAAAAGAGTATCAACGTTAGAACAGAAAAATAAAATAATATAATTTTTCTAGTAATAAATATATTAGCTAAAAGTGGTAAAATTGGACTTCCCATTGGAAACCGTCTTTCTGAAGATAAATTTGACCATTAAAATTAAAATAGTTTTGATTATTGCAAAATTCGAATAATTGAATCAACTCATTTCTTTTGCCGTTTACAAATGGGAAGTCCAATTTCACCAGTTTTAGCTAATATATGCTGTGTTACAACATGCTCTAATTGAGGTATCTTATCCTATTACTAAATTTAATAGGGCTATATTAAGCTATTCTATAAGAAAATAGGTCGTTTAACCACATACAGGGAATTTTTCTTTTTAGTATACATTGCCTATGTATACTTTTAAAAAGAGAGCATCAATTACGCCTACTGTGTAAGCAACCAACTATACCCACAACTAAAAAAACAGAAGCAAATGTCACTGTGGTTGTAAATTATTTGAGTATGAAGGTTATGTTGATGCAGTGTTTATATTAAATAAATAAATCAAAATGAGTTGAACAACAACGACGATTATTATTGTAAAACATTAAATATCAATAACAGAAAACGGAAATGAAAATAAAAACAACAGTTACAACAAGTATTCAAAATGGCCACCTTCTACTTCTAAACAATAACTTAAGCGGTGTTGAAAAGCACGCACAGCATTCGCAAGAAAGTCGGGATTCAAGCTATTGCATTCGGTACGTATGCGATCTTTAAATTCATCAATACTTTGTATTGGAATATTTGTATACATTTTTGATTTCAGATATCCCCAAGCAAAGAAGTCATTGGGCGACAAATCTGCAGAACGCGGGGTCACGGTATAGGACTGAATCTTCCTATCCAACGGGTCATCAATGTTTAAGATATCTATTGCCGGAATGATGTCGTTCCTTACTAGCTCTAAAAATTTGGCTGTATTGAGATTACCATCAATACAATATGGACCGATAAGCTTATTTTCAACTATTCCTAGCCATACGTTAACTTTCCCAGTGTACTGACTGAATTAAGTGTTGTAAATGGCAGTTAGTGGGGGACCAATATCTAAGAAATAAGTTTATCAGGATACTAGATAGTGGATAGATGAGGAATTATAATACATACCGAAAATTTTGTGAATTGACTTCTCCATTTATTGTGAAAGTTGCTTGATCACTAAAAACTATCTTATTTAAAATGTATTGATGTTCATTTAGCAAATAAAATTTTTTATTTGTGTTCATCGAATAGTTGTTGGTGGTTAGAAAATTTGTACGATTTATATTAAAACTCTTTTAGTGTTATAAATACCGAGATTTTAGGAACATTAAAATGTGAAACTATTTCTCGTAGTGATACTATGGGGTTGTCTTCAATGTAACACAAAATATTTAATTTCATTTCTTTGGTTAAAACGTGATTACTTTTAGTTCTTATTTTATGGGAATTTATTAGGCATCCCTCTGATTTAAATTTTCTAACAATTGTTTGTATGGTTCGAATACAAGGAATAGCTCTTTCTGCATATTTTAGTGAAAATAAGTCTCTCGCAGTTCTTAAGCTGTTACCATTCTGATACCACATTAAAATTTCCATTTTTTCGTCTTTACTGTACATGGTTGTATAAAAATAGCAAAAAGATACTAAATAAAGACAAATTTTATTTTTTAACCTTGAATTAATTTGATTGTTTCGGCCACAGCATGCTTTAGTGGTCTGTATAGTTGGTTGCCTACACAATAGGCGCAATTGATGCATTATTTCTAAAAGTATACATAGGCAATGTATCTGAAAAGAAAAATTCCCTGTATAAATCAAATACGATGTAATTTTGTTTGTTTCCGATCATTGGTTTAGCATTGTAGACTATGTAACATGGATTCCAGGTAGCAAGACTGGTTGTTTTGGTTTGTATTCATCTTCAGGAAGGCATAGAGAAAACTTTTCAACCTTATTTGTGCATTCTTGAGCTGTAATTTAACAAATATGAGTAAAAATATAATCATTTTGACAGTTTCATACTAAAGGGTAAATTTGTGAATTTAATACTTTTTTTGAGAAAAATATGTTTGCAGTAATGTGCTAATGTATGTGAAGAAGCTTTGTGATAAATTTGATTAACATTGAAGTTTTTAATAATTTATTTGTAATTTAATGTAAAAATAATTGTCATTTTCCAATTGCATTATCGAAAGCATGCCAATGAGATATCATATCATATCGTTTCTTCAATCGTCAATTGTTTATGGACCAATCTTTAATTTGTTTCGACAAGTAAACGAAAACCTCAATGTTACTTGTTGAAAACTTCGAATCTATAATAATAATAAAAAATAACTAAATATAACAAAAATAAATTAAAAGGATACGCTTCGATTCTATATGTTTAATTCTTTAGATTGTCCCTGTTTTTCTTTTTTGTGTGCGTTTTCATTTTTCACTTTCATTTTATTAAATATTCGAGTCTACACAGTTCGTTAGATTATAAAAGCGACCCAGAGAGTCTCATAAATTGGTGAAAATTTCATTTGATTTTGTTTTGGTTAAAAGTTTATGGATTTGTTATTTTGGATATTCTGCAAGAGGAAGAAATCTTAATTAAGAGTCTGATATTGTTTTTATGGCGCCCAATGTATAGGTTTAACCATCGATTTAATTATATTTGTCCAAACTTAATAATAATTACTATTAGTAATAAGAGCATCACAGTAAAATTTATTTGGCGCCCAACGTGGGACTTTAACCAGCCATTTAGTTTTATTTTGCCCAACATAATAATAATTACCATTAGTCGTATTTAATTAGACCAACACAGCAACGCTTATGGAACATTTAAAAGATGATGATATTTTATCATATTTTAATAGTTCATTTCAGTTTATTGGTAATTTCTTAGCGTTTATTAAGACTCTACATTACAACATAAACTTTACATTAGAAACAAAACAAGACAGATGTATTAATTATTTAAACTTAAACATAAAAATTAATTCTAAAAACAAACTTGAATACTCTATTTATAGAAAACCTATACATACAGATATCACAAAACTATAGGACGTATTGATGTCATCATTAAACACATAAATTAGCAGCCTTGATACATAGAGCTTTAACAGTTCCTCTAATTAAC
>JABXWE010019694.1:0-27536 GCA_014611495.1 Limonius californicus | reverse complement strand
GCCTGCGCCCATCTGGTACCAAATAGGACCATATCAGAAGTTGGCTTGGACTTCCACCTAGCTACTCCACAAATTTGATTCTTCGACTATAAGCAGTTTTCGAGATACAATTTTTTCGTGAACTACTACAGTGGCCATTTTTTTTTTTAAATTAAAATAAATCTAAAAGTGTTAGATATAAATGGACATAATAGAGGTCGCCGGAACTTAGAATTTAGAGGTTCTTCGGACCATGTAATAAAAGATGTAGGTTTAAATTTGAAATAAGAAAGTTGGTACCGACTTTTGGTACTCCCTGTATAGCAGTTGGACTAAAAATAATTTAAAAAGAACGCGCATGGTGTATTATAGCGGTCTACCAAATTTCAAATCTTTATTCCAAGTATAAGTTGAGACACTTCTAATGCACGGTTTACGTAAATCACCCCGTATATATATATACAGAGTTATACAAATACAAATCCCACCCTAGCCGATTCAAAATTCGACTTAGTTCCAATCTTAGTTGGTACTGTATTGATACGCAGGCAGATTCAACTATTTTTCGTTGCAAAGCATAAATCTATAATTATTTTTCCAAGCAGATATAATACAGCAACTAATATTATTTATTTTTAAAGAATTCTCTAAACATTCAATATATTCACGACTTTTAGAATTTGGTTTTGTTAAAAAGTCAAACTATCTACTTCTTTAGTCTAAAAAATTCACTTCAAAAAGAAGACTGGTTGTTCAACGGGAAAGCCAGAGGAGTGACGTGGAATTGAAAAACCAATCTGATCTGATTGCGGTGTATAAAAACAAGGCTATATCATGTTTATAACTCATCATCGCCATGAAATGTAACGAACCACGAAGAAAGTCGAATTTGTCCATGTTCAGCGGCAAGGCTACATCAATATTGTACAACCAAATTCTGTTTTAGTAGGTGCGGAAGAATGAAAACAGGTACCGGAATAAGTGTTTTCGGTTTCCTAGCAGGTAACTGAGTTTTAGTTAGTATTATTTATTAAAAATTGATATAAATAAATTGATTAATATTTGTATACCAATTACGGTTTAAACGCTTTGTTGTGAGCTTTAAATGTTTAAATATATATCTTAACAAATTAAAGAACTATATGTAATAGGTAAAATGTAATAATCTTCTATATTTAATTAAAATAATTTGTTTCAGTCATTGTCGTGGGTGCGGTTGGCGACAATGATTTTGCGGACTATTATCCCCCTGATCTAGCTTCCAGATTTTTGAATATTCTGACACCGTCTGGCATGCAATCCACAGGGGTGTGTTTAAACTTTCAAGCATCTGATGTGAAGTACTATTTATTTACTCGTGACAATCTCAATCGGCCAATGACTTTAAATGCAGCACGTCCACTTCGATTGAACCCTAGAAAGGCGATAGTACTGTTAATCCATGGGTGGTTGGCTGATGCCAACAGTTATGGCTTTCCCAAATTGAAAAATGAATATTTGAAGCGATACGACTGTAATTTCATTATAGTTGATTGGTCTAAACTGTAGCAACTTGCTTACGCAACTTCGGTCTGTTACCTGCCGCAAATCGGTCAAAATATTGCCAACTTCTTGTGTCGTCTGAATCAGAAATCAAACGTTGATTTAAATACGGTGCATGTGCTTGGACACTCGTTAGGGGCTCAGCTGGCCGGATTCATTGGCCAACATACTGTAACTACTTGTAGGCAAAGGATTGGACGAATAACTGGATTGGACCCAGCAGGACCTCTCTTCCAAGATCTTTCGGTGACTCAGAGGTTGGACAAGTTAGATGCAATTTTTGTCGATGTAATACACACAAATCAGGGCGTTTTGGGATATCTAGAAAATTGTGGACATGTTGATTTTTACGTAAACTGTGGGACTCTTCAGCCAGGGTGTCAGAAAAGTACCACAATTGCAACTAGTAAGTAGTACTTTTTGTGTTGGTTTATAAAAATTAATAATTGTTGAAACGTGCCATAAAAGGGATATTGCCAAACAAGCAAATACGAGTAAGCGCAATCGGGAAGAAAAATTCAAAGATATAACTGATTTATCAATTTAGTACTTATATATTAGGTGTGGGAATGAAAGGCAAATAGAGTTTAAATATGGGACTTGTATAGAGGGAAGGGGAAATAGCGGGAGGAAGTGAGTAGTTTAAAGGCGAGGCCAAGAAGTTAGGTAGAGAATAAAGCACGATGGTAAAAGAGAAGTAATGTAGAAAACAGGCAGTTAGAAAGAAAAGGTTAAGATAAAAGAAGGCAGGAACAGGAAAACGGAAAACAGAAGAAAAATGATCTGAAGCTGTTTTTATAGAATGCTGTTCATCACTGTTATTTTCATACAAATACAAAAGCTTTTTAGAACAATATTTTGTTTCTGAAATATAAATGCTTTAAAATCTGGTAAATTTAATCGTCTGAGAAAATGTTGTACCACCTAGTTTAGGTCAGCATGTAGCGATCTAGGACGTTTTGGCGCAGGGACTGTTTGGCGCAGGGACGGTTTGGCGCAGGGACGGTTTGGCGCAGGGACGGTTTGGCGCAGGGACTGTTTGGCGCAGGGACTGTTTGGCGCATGGACGGTTTGGCGCAGGGACTGTTTGGCGCAGGGACTGTGGGACGTAGGGACGGTTTGAAGCAGGGACGCTTTGGCGCAGGGACTGTTTGGCGCAGGGACTGTTTAGCGCAGGGACTGTGGGACGTAGGGACGGTTTGGAGCAGGGATGTTTAGGCACAGGGACGGTTGGCCGCAAATATATCTTGAAATGATTTATTATTAAAGTTTTATGTTCTTAATAAAATTGCTGAATCGTGCAATTTTATTAATAAACCCAATTGATGTGAACAACTGATTTATTAAAAATATCTGCACTAAAAGCATTCTAGAATATTTTTTGTGCTACAATATATTTGTATTTATGTTATTCAGTCAAAAAATTACTATTTGCCTACCTCAAAATATACCGTATGTCATTGAAGCTACTGACACATTTGCACATATTTTTTAATATTAAAATTATATAAAATTTTGAAGAATATATTTAGTTTCATATTACTTCTAGTGTATTTCTTTGGTAGTTCTCTATCACGGAGAGTGACTACCATTTGGTTATTCGTAGATAAATTAAAAACACAATGTTTAAGCTTAAAAGTTTATGAAATGCCAATACGCCTTTTCTCTTACAGTATTTAATTTTCTGCCAGTCTAGTTTGTAACTATAGAAATATGAAAAATTCGCATGCTTTAATAAACGTCGCTATTGAAGCCGTTATCTAATGAAATATTCGAAATCAAATGCAGGAATGCCGTTATTAGATAATTAACTAATTTGATGCTTATATTTTAAAATAGTCGTAGAAGGGGTATTTTCTGTACTAAGTGTGGAAAGTTGACCTTTCGACAACCATTTTGATGTCGACAGAGCGTGGAAAGGAATACTTTATTCACGGCCATGCAATGTTTTTTATTGACCTAAATTATTTATTGTGTCTGAAAACCCGATTTTTTGAAAATCTGAAAATTGTTCAAATGCTGATAAAATATTTATATGAAGGAATTTAAAAAATGTGTGTAAGTAAGAGTTCTCTGCTTCTTCTTTTTCTTAACTTTTCAAAGTTTGCGGTTTGTTCCTTCGCTTTTATTCAGTGGTGTCCTGCCATCTTTTCTTTTGATTGCAAAAATAAAAAAAAACTCTAATTGAGGTATACAAATGTATTGCAAATAAATTGGTCTACACATAGAATAAATAAAATTATGGTTGTATACTTCTTCATTCACAACGCCGTTTCTGAATATTCTCCAACAGAATTCAGAATAAATACAGTTGAAGTATCATTTTCATCATAGTTTTTTGTGAACTGCATTTTTGGATACGTGTACGTTAGGGATTTTTTGAGAAACTTTTCAATGACATAGCAATTACAATTTTCACCGCCCCCTAACATTATATTATAAAAACTCTTTACTGTAAACATAACATCACGATAATAAATTTTTTAGATATTTTGACAAATATGTCATAATGATCAAAGATGCAACGATCAGGTTAAAAATATAATAGCATAATGTGCTTCTAGTCGTAGTTTACAAAATATAAATTTTTTCTTCATTCTTTGAATTTTGATTTAAAAAAAATTAGTGGTGTTGGAAAATATTCAGATTGTGAGGTATTAAGATGAATTTAATTAAAAAATAATTTATGACTTCAAATAGAAGAAATAGGTTTATTTGTGATTTTTGCGTTAATTATAATTTTTTTTAATATCTGTTTAGACACACATAAGTATACTTTAGTATGAGGGGAATCTAACATATTAGAATTAATAACATCCATTTTTTCCTTAATTTTTAATTTCCGATTAACAATTTCTGAAAATAAAAATCGTAGGATCTTCGACAATTTTACTTCTTTAATCCTTCAACTTAATCATCTCCAGCAGTGGATATTTCCAATTACAACCCCTTTGAGTAGATTGTGATTACCCAAATAATTACCACAAAATCACAAATACAAATCATTAACTCTTTAACTCTAAATACGAAGAGAAGGGTAGGTATAGATAAGAAAACGGGAAGGAAACCTTTTACCTATTCCTCCTACATAACTACACGTACTTCTTTACCACATCTACTTGTGGTAAAATGTGTTTAACTAGAGATGCATAACAGTCGTTCCTTCAGCCAGAGGAACTACTCTTATTCACACACATTTTTTAAATTTTTTCTAACATAAATGATATCAGCATTTGAACAATACTATTTTCTTATATTGTACGTATTTAATTTTATTTTACGATAAACTAATTGTTTTCAAAATTAAAAAATAATCTTATTTAGGCACAGTAAATAATTTTGATCAATGAAAATTTTGCAAGGCCCTGATGAAAGTACTCCTTTGCAGCTTGGTCGACATCAAAATGTTTGCCAAAAGGCCAACTTTCCACACTGAGTGCGGAAAATACCCTTTCTACGATTATTTTAGAATATAAACATTAAATTAATTAATAATGCAATAGCTGCATTCTTGCACTTGATATCGAATATTTCATTAGGTAGCGGCATCAATAACGACGTTTATTAAAACACTGCGATTTTTTTTTATATTTCTATTTCATTCTCGGTAACAAAATCTACCTATCAAAATTTTAATAATAAAACATATGGGTATGCAGTATATCTTGAGATTTTCTGGTTACATACCATAAATACAACAATATTGTTGCATAAAAAATATTCTGGATGTTTATTTTTGAATGTTTGGTGAATATACTTTTAATAAATCGTTTATTCTATAAATTGGATTTATTAATAAAATTGGATACCTTCACAATTTAATAATAAACACACAAAACTTGATATAGAATAAACTTGTTTAATATATGGTCGCGCCCAAACCTCCCTGCGCCCAACAGTCCATGCGCCAAACAGTTCCTGCGTCAAACCGTCTCTGCGCCAAACCGGCCGCGGATAACTGGCCGCGCCAACTCGGCCGCATCAAAACGTGCGGTCTTGACATGTAGAAACCAATTCATTATTAAGCTTATTTCTCGAATTAACTAACGCTATTAGAACAGAAATATTAGAAGACAAAAATAAATATGTATCTAGGAATTTTGTCATAGACAAAGACAGTTTGAGCAACTCACTGTTGGCACTTTTTCATACTTGGAAGAAGCTATTAATTCTTCTATTAAAGGATTTCTTAGAAAATACATAATTGCAATATTCCCAGCAAACAGGAACATTAAAAAGCTGCTTAGGAAGGTGGTATAATAAATAGTTTAAATACAAATGAAGATACAATTTGAGTAGCAATAATTTAAAATAATCATTTTAAAGAGATGCTTCTAAATGTAATCAGCGGTTACAATAGGAAGGTTGTTAAAAAATACATTAAACTAATTAAAATTTGGCATGGATAGAAATAGAGTGAACAAAGATTGGTAATTTTTACAGGTTCCTCTGAATCTTCCTTTTTCCTTCTCCTACTATTTCTCCTTCTGCTTTCTTCTCTATGTCGCATTTATTTTACCTTCTTCCTTCTGTTTCCATTTGTGTGCTTTCCTTGCTGTTTATATATCTTTGTATACAGATAAATTTAGAAATATCATCCAGCTTAAGATAAGTTTAATCAAAAATCAAAGCATTTTCTAAGAGAGTGTTGTGTGTTATTGCTTATTTGTTTTAGTTGTTGTTTTAAGTCATCTTTTGTATTACAGCTTTGTGCAACCACTGCCGTGCTGTGGATTACATGGCTGAAAGCATCGGTTCGAACAGTTTTAGAGCCAAGCCTTGTAGAAATTGCCCGTTAGGCTGCGCGCCAAACCGCTTGAAGCCCAATCGGGTTTTATTAGGCGAAGATTGCTCCAGGAATGCATCAGGCGCTTACGTTCTGAATACAAATTCGCAGTCGCCCTTTGGTCTGGGAACCAGAGATTAATGTGTAAACGGTTTTTATTTGCAATATAATTTTGGAAGCAAACTTAAGTTGTAAAGTCGTTTAATAATATAAAAATATTTCTACTGGATTTTTATTTTATCTGTAGTTTTTACGGCCATCCTGGAAAAGGTTAGTTTTCTTAAGTTTAATTATTTACGATATGGTAGCAACTAAGTTAGTAGGGCACTCCTTTCCCAGCAAACGTCGAAAATGCCTTTAATTCGAGTCCCAAGCATCTCCAGTGTTCCAAAACACCGTAAATAATCTACTAAATATAATTTGGAAAGCCTTCTGATTGAATAACTACACCTTCTGAGGAGTAGGATGTGAAGGTTACAGTGGACTGCTGAGGTCTTAGATGCCTAATTGTGTCTTAGCTATGTAACATAGACAAAGTAACTCCGCGGCTTTTAAATACTGTGTAATCTTAGACATTGTACATTTTATACTAAATGAAGGTGTGGGCAAGCAGTAGAAGTGGTAAGAGACCTATTAAATTCGTCTTCCTCCTCTTACTCATTAAATTCATTGTGGAATAAAGTTCTTTCCACTTCTTCTTCTGGCTTCTATTTTCGCTAAAATTGTTTGCTATATTCAACTTATCATTGTCAGTCGATCTTAAAAGTGGGTGGTTGTTTTATGTTTCACTCTTAGACTATTTCGAAGTAGGAGAGAGTTCCCTTGAATCGTAAAATTTTTTTTGATTTGGTTGTTACTAATTTTTTATTTGAAAATTAGGAGAAATTTAAATTTTAGAGCTAAAATAGAGCATCTACTAACACGTTTGCAACCTTAAAATTAAAAAAAAATACTTTACATTTTGTTACGCAAGCTTTTATTTTTTTCCTGACAAGTGTCCTATTCATCAACACCTTACCTTGAAATGGGCAGCTGTGTCTATGAAATGGACATATTAACATAAATGACGTTTTTAAATACAATACCGTCACAACACAGATATAAAAGAAAAATTTTAATTTCCAATAAGACTTTTGGGCTCAATTCTCAGAAAATTGACACTAAAGCCATTCTTCCTTGCTTTGACTATATTCTCCGTTAGAAATTGGGTAGACAGAAATTTCTTTATTTTGATTTTGGTCGTGTTTTCCTTCGGCAGAGTCTTCTTTTTTCTGATCTAACAATTCTTTATAATATTCTTCTAAATTGGCTGGTAATGGCGATTGGTCATACTTGGCCAATTGGATGTCTGGTCAGAATCAGTCATGGCAACTTTTGCTGATTTTTTAGAAACCTTTTTTGATTTGTTGGCGTTTTCTGTAGTTGATCTTTCAGATATCTTACCTTTGCTTCGTTTTCTCGTCTTTCCTTCGTTAGCTTTGATGAGCTCATCTTTTTAAGGAGTCTCTATTATGACACAGCATTTTCCCCTTTTCCGAGTAACTTACGTTTGTTTTTGCGGCATCGCCTTGGGATAAGTTCTAACAACCTGAGGTGAAATTAGTCCCAGTTCTGCTCTTCCTTGTTTTGTAATGCAACTGCTGGGGACAGGCACATTTTGAGAATGGATTGGGGGAACCCCGAGCTAGTAGAAGGAGTTGGGTCCAAATACGATTCAAAAGTTTTAGTTTCAACCATTTTGCCGCCGGTTTCAACTTGTTAATCAGTAATATCTAAATTTTCGTTTTCTCGGTTAGCCGGTTCTGGTCTGTCGATTACCGAAAAACTTAAAAAGTCAGAATCGGTAAATATATTCGAGTTAAATGGGTGTATTCCTGTTTTTTCGAAGCTTTTACAAATATGGCTTATTTTAAATGACTCACGAAATGCAGTGTTAACAAATTCTGCGACTTCATAAATTGTTATCGTTTTTCCTGGGTTCGATATTAACCAATTATTCATAGCCACTTAGTACCTTGCCTTGAAGGGACGGATACCGCCACGTCAAGCGGCTGCATTCTGTGACTGCACTGTGGGGGCAGCGTTCAAATAATTACGTTGTTCTCTATTGGAAAATCAACCACTTGTACATTAACATGTGTTATAGGATTATCCATTATAAACAAAGCTTTTTTCTCAATTGTGGGTTACACAAAAGTTACAAAATGTTTCAGACACTATAAATATTTTTTCTGTCATCCAACCAGACGGATTCGACGTCCTTCTGGAGCCCGCAGGGATACCATTCGGCATGTTTCCTTTGAAATAAACTCGTGGAAACACAAACACAGGTGGCACTGTTCCTCCTGATCCATTTATAAAGAAAAGTGTGGTAACAAGCCCTCTCAGCCGAGGCAATTTGGTCTACTTGTTTAGAACTCCGTACTGCTATTGCTTTAGTGGCTTGGTAACAGTCAGGCAGCCCATTTAATCAAGATTCCAAACCATATTTGAAGAAAATTTATGTTTTTGGTAAAGTTTTGCCAAATTTGAAAAAAAACCTTGTTGTGTTTTACTTATTAAAACTTGAGGCACGACTTAAAGATGTGCCTTCCGGTTGGAGAAGCGATAATTCAGTATTTCGCTTCATAGAACCATGGAGCCAATGAATACCAGCCTTTGCAGATTTGATCCATTCGGGTGGAGTGGGTATTTTATTCGCTATAGCAAATTGGTATGCAAATTCTCTAGTTTGAGTTGTTGTTAAATCATGACACATTTTAGATGCAGTTTTAAGATAAGAAGCCAATAATTATTCCAGTTCTGTGGTGAAGGTTTTTCTATTTCGAATGTTTCTTTTGTAACTAAATTCAACGTCAGGGGCAATTTTTGCTTTCTTCACAAACACAGGTAACAAAGATTTGGAGATTCCAGTATTCTTGGAAACACTTCGGATAGAAAGGTTTTGACTAACAACTGCGTCCACAGCATCACGAATTTCTTCATCAGACTTTCTAATTATTTTAGCATACCCTTTTAGACAGAAAGTTGGAATTGCTTTCCATGAGTCAGACGTCCGATTCAACGAAACCGTATATGTCCAGTTCATGGGACGCTTCACTTTAAATATAACCTTATATTTTCATGCTTTTATTTTTAAATTTAAATGGGTTTAACATACCAGCTTAAACACTATAAAATGAAGAATATCGTGATATAAATTTTTGTAAGCAATCTTGTCAAATAAGTAAGTTATTCGCTTTTTTAAACTAGGTAAATATTTACTTTTCACACCAAATTTATGCAACTGACTTTGCCGCAACACGCGGTTCGCCCAGGTAGGTAAGTGAAACCGTTGCTAATAGAGAATTCTAGGAGTAGATGTAGAACTCAAAAATAGAAGGTATTATATTGCAGTTAGGTATAAAACTTGAATGTCCATTTCAGAGGCTCTCCATTTCAAGGGAACTCTCCCATACCTTTCTCTTTAAAAAAGTTTGATGTCATAATGGATTGTGTGCATTTTTGCCGCTTTTTCTTCGTTTTCTTCTTCGTCCATTGGTTGGTGCTTCATTTGAGCATCGCCGTTCCCCATTTTCCTGAGAGTTGAATTGCTAACTGTCTTTCCACCTCTCCGGAGGTCTTTTTAACGATCGCCCGTATGCTTGTTCTCAGGCATCCAGATGTAGCTGCAACTTTATTCAGTTGAAGAATAATATCGTTAATGGGTTGTTGAGAGCTAAATATATTCAGACCAAGAGATTCGAAATTTATTATTTGTCCCATTGATTAATTCTCTATTACAAGATTACATACGATAAAGTCTTTGAACAAGGCCAGGCTTGATTTTTTATAAAGATGGCCATGCTATACTGGGGAATGGTAGGTAGAAGCATATAGGCCCTCATTTGATTCTACAAATACTGCTGCACCATCAGCAAACGATGTCATTCTGTTGATTGTATTGCCTATCCAATAAACAAAATTTTGGAAAGTGACTGAATCGGTAATCTTCTCCACGACTAAGTTGAACAGGAAAGGGCTCAAGCTATCCTTCTAGCTAATTCAGCCTGGTGTCGGCTAATTCTAACAATATCTAATACGAGGCTTGTTCAACTGAAGCCCATCTTTGATCAACTTAGCCTTGATAACAAATGCAATAATTCAAATGAGGTTTGTTAAAGTTAGTAGTGTTTGTAAGCAACACAATAACAAGTGGCGTTTGAATTTGATTCTGACTTTTCAAACGTCGATTTTGAAATAGCGTTTGTTGTTGAAAATCCGTCCAAGTTTGATCAGCGTGCGGTCCTACAATTTTTATGCGCCGAGGATGTGCAACCATTGCAGATCATACGCAAATGCAAGCAGTGTATGGAAATGCATGTATTGCGTACCCAATTATGCAGGAGTGGTGCCGGACATTTAAGAATGGAAAAGAGGAGACTATGGATCAGCCGCGACCAGGTGCGCGGTGTCCTGCATTAACAGAAAACAACATGGCATGTGAAGACGGCCTTATTAGAGAAAATCGTCGAATTTGAATTAGAGAAATTTCAGACATTTTTGGTGTGACTGTAGAATCTGTCCATAGTGTTGTACGTAATCTGGGTTACAGCAAAGTTTGTTCGCAATAAATTCCTCATCCCTTGTGTAATGAACAATAATCTTTGCGAATGGGCTTATCTCTGCAACACCTCACAGACTATAGGCAAAATGGTGATGACTTTCTTCTCTCAATAGTTGCTGGTGACCAAACTTGGTGCCATTACTACCAGCCGTCCAGTAAGTTACCGTGGAAACATTCGAGTTCACCACCACCGAAGAAGTTTAAAGGACAACCTTCTGCAGACAAAGTGATGTTAACATTTTTTCAACCATGAAGTGCCCTTGTTGATAGAGTTTAAGGAACCTGGAGTAAATGTCAATGCAAATCTGTACAACGAAACTTTGAACAGGCATCATCAAGCAATTCGACGGAAACGCCCATTAAAACTGACGCGTGGGGTCATTTTGCTGCACGACAATGCTAGGCCTTATGTTGATAATGTGGTAAAAGAAAATCTTTAACGAAAGAAATGGGCAAATATACGTGGCACAACACGAGAGGCCAACAATCGGTCGTAGATTATACAGGGTTCCCCATATTAAACTACCCACTTTATTATTCGGATAAAATCATTCTGAGTCGACTAAAAAAATGTTTTATTTCACTAATGTACAGCTAATTCTATGGGATTTTTTACTGACTTAAACATTTGTTCAACTTTTAAAAACCATGTCTTCTAAATGCCCCCCATCAACTTGACTACAACTTTCAATTCTAAATGCAAACTGGTGCATCACCCAGCGAAGCAAATCTCCATCTATTCGTGTGATTTCTTCTCGAATGCGGCCTTTTAGCTCTTGAATTGTCACAGGGCGACTTGCAAAAACCTTTTCTTTCAAATACCCCCGCAGAAAAAAATCGAGTGCCGTGAGATCGGGGGACCTGGGGGGCCAACGCAAATTTCCAAATCGAGAAATTATACGGTCGTTAAAAAATTCTCGCAGAATTCTCATGGTGTTTCTTGCTGTGTGGGCTGTTGCTCCATCTTGTTGGAATAACAAAGCATCATTTAATAATCTCCGTCTAGTCAGTTCTGGGATGAGAAACGTTCGCAACATGTTTATGTAGCGCTCGGAATTGACTGTTACAGAACGACCATTTTCATCCTCAAAATAATAAGGACCAATAATACCAAATGATCCTACACCACACCAAACAACGACTTTTGGACTATGGAGATTTTTTGTAAACAATTCGCGAGGGTTTTCAGCTCCCCAATATCTAATATTCTGCTTGTTAACAACGCCATCCAAATGAAAATTTGCTTCGTCTGTCATTAACAAATTGTGTATTGCTTCTCGATACCGATTTAAAAATTCTTGACAAAATGTTATTCTCGCTTCCTTATCTCGATTGCTAAAGTGCTGTGCCATTTGGTATTTGTAAGGATGAAATTTTAAATCATTATGAAGGATTCTGTGAAGATTTCCCTTGTATATTCCTAGAGCAAGTGATTGCCGATTCGCAGACCTCTTAGGACTTCTTGTGAAAGCAGCTCTCACTCGTTCAATATTTGCAGGCGTACGAATCGTTCTTCTTCGTCCAGGTTTGTTAATGCTCTGCACAGATCCATTTTCACGCCAGTGACGAACCCACACCATAATTGTTTTGCGCATAGGTGCATTACCCCTATTATTGTTACCAAACTGCCGTCGAAATGCTCGCCGAACTTCTTCTACTGAACTAGTTCTAATGAAGATCTCCACGCAAAACACACGTTGTTGCACTGAATAATCCATAATTTATTAAAACTTCTAAAACTATTGGAGCAATTATCGTTTGTGACACTGCCACGGATTTATGACAGTAACAATTGATTAACTGCTATTAGACAGACGCCTGCGAGATAAAATGTAATCCCAAAGACCGCTTATTTTAACCTACTAAAGAAAAAAATAAACACGTACTTTGCTTATATTTGAACCGAATATTAAAGTGGGTGGTCTAATATGGGGAACCCTGTATAATAACGAACAGGGCAATCCACCCAAGTACAATACTGGACGTGATATCTCTCAGAAAGAAAAAGGCATACATACAGTACATACTCAAAAAAAAAAACTCCAGAAAACTGGAACAAATATACAACGGACCGTAATGTAGCAAACACAGAAATATAAAGCATAAAAGAAGACTATTGGGAAAGATTCACCAAATGAATGGAGAGAGTTATGTATGGAAGCCAAAAGAAAATCTGGGGAATGCTAAGAAGAAACAAACAAGAGGAAAAGGATACTGTACGAATTAGCAACATTACAACAAAAGAATGAAAAGTGTACTTCGAAAGCCTATACAAAGGAGTAGAAAGTACAGAATCACAAATACTTGAAGAGGAGGAAGAAACGGCAATAGACATACAAGACGATGGGGTTATAGAAGTTCTGAAACAACTCAAAAACCGGAATAGTCCTGGACCGGACAGCATAAATAACGAACTGCTGAAATATGGGTGACAACAAATACGTAAAGAAATAAGCACTCTCTTTAAAAGCATCATAGAACAAAAAACTATACCAGAAGAATGGAAAACTGGCACAACGATCCCCATTTTTAAGAAAGGACATAAAACATCATCTGAAAACTGTCGTGGAATATCCCTCCTAAATAGCACCTTGAAAGCATTCAGAAAATGCATTCTGGAAATAATGACAAAGGATATTAAGATGAGCGAAGAGCAACAAGGAATCAGGAAAAACAGATCCACCATTGACGCTACATATATCTTAAAACAAATAACTGAAAAATCACTGGAATTTAACAAACCAGCGTATATGTGCTTTATGGGCATGACAAAAGCATTCGATAGAGTACGCATTAAAGATTTAGAAATAATGAAAGAAAACTATTTAACCAAAGGATGATACAAATAGTATACGAAATGAACAAAAATTGTAAAGCAGCAATCAAAGTGGGTTGTAAGACAAGTGAACAGATAAAAAATTAAGACGGAATAAGACAGGGAGACTCATTGAGCCTATTTCTTTTCAATATGATTATGGACAAGATCATAGAACAACTCCCAAGAGAAACAGGATACAAAATGGGAAACACTTACTTTCATATTATATGCTATGCGGACGACGCTGTACTCATTGCGGATTCTGAGGACAACCTACAAAGGCTACTCCAAACCTTCAACCAGAAAGCAAAAAGCCTCTACATAATAATCAACACCGCAAAAACACAATGTATGGTAACAGCTAAAGAACCAATAAGATGCAAGCTTGAAACTGACGGGACAATTATAAAACAGGTTATGAATTTAATTATCTGACATCGAAAATACAAGCAACGGGAACGTACAACAAGAAGTAAAAAGAATAACGAGGAAAGCTTTCCGTATTTCAGGATGCATAAAAGACATAATCTGGAAAAACAAATATCTAACAATGATGGTAAGACAAGAATATATAAGACAGCCGTAAGACCAATTTTGACATACGCGGCAGAAACAAGAGCTGATACCGCAAAGACGATGTAAATGATGAGAACAGTGGAAATGAAAGTGATAAGAACGATACATGGCAAGACACTTCATGAGAGAGTCCGAAGTGAAGATCCAAGCGAAATGAGCAACACAGAATATAATGAAATTAATAATACAAAGAACAGTGGAATAAACACGTAGATAGGATGAAAAATAATAGATTAGCTAAGATCGCAAAGTCTAATAAACCAGTGGGGAAGAGAACGCAAGGAAGACCCCCAAAAAGATGGCGAGAATGTTGGCCATCAACATCCGAAGAGGCTTAAAAGGAGAAACAATCAATAGCCTACCTATATGGGGAACCATATATGAAAGAAGAAGAAGTAGAGATAGAAATGGAAGGTTTTAGACTATCCACCTTATAGTCCGGATCTATCGCCTTGCGACTTCCAAATTTTTGGACCGTTGAAAAAAGCGTTAAAAGGTCAGCATTTTGCGTCTGATAGAGAAGTACAGATAGCTATGGAAGACTTCTTCAATCAGCAGCCACAAGAATTCTATGAGGAATTCCTATGAGCAGAATATACGTCGGTTAGTAAAACAATGGGATTGGTGCCTTAACTGTGACGGTAATTGTTTGTAATTAAACTGTTGGTTACTTTTTTTATAAAGCAAAGATGGGTTTCAATTGGACACAACTCGTATATAAATAAATTGGGTATGGGATATGATTATTAGGAGATCCAAAGGTTGTTCCGTATCCTGCTGCCACTTAAACCCTTTTGTAAAGTACCTAGAGAAGTTGCGTACTAACCCACGGGGACCGACTGTTTTAGGTAATCTCCGAGGCACCGTGGGTAGAAATGTGTGGGTGAAGATTTCGGTCACCCGTCTAAGTTGTCACCGCGCAAATCGAGTTTAACTTTGAATAGCGTTTGACCAGTACTCGCACTTGTCCACCACGCTGTAACAAATTTTGTGTTACATCAGAAAAATAACGGAACTGTAAAGAACAAAAATACATTTAGAAAACAGACAATAGAAAAAAAACAGACATTCTAGAATTCATAAATATTTCAAAATTGAGCATTTGAATAACTGTCCGGGATACCGAACCCTTTCGTCTTCAGAGTTTTAAAAGTACGAACTATTAAACTCATTGTTGGGAGTCGTATATTTTTCAACGTTTTCTGAATTTATAGGAATTTAGCTGAATTAGGTTCAACAGATCTAAGCTGGGCATTGCTAAAAATTGTCGGACACTAAACCCGACCGTCCGAAAAGCCATTAGCTTTCCCCATAAAGGTTTTGGATTTATTGTAGTTTGGACATTACCGAATTTATAGCCGCTATTTGTAGTTGAGGCCTAAAATGCAGCTCAATTAACATGTGTAGAGGCATTTGTTTTGTCGCCATTCGAGAACTGGAAAGAACTCGCCGATCGTGAAGTCACATTACGTTTTGGCAGATCATTTAAAATACACAATTCCAGGCTGGCTATGAAAAACTTATAATTAGCCACACGGCCAGCAGAACTTGGAGGAAATAGTAAATGTCAAATAAACGTCGAACATCAATAAATATATTTAAAAGCTAAGTGCTTGGCCCTATACAGTCAGGAGTCCGTAAACCAAGGCCACCAAAGCGTCCTGAGTTTGAGAAAAGCTCCCGCCTCCAAAACAGCTGACTTGGTAAAGAAGAAAGATTAGTTTAGACAGTTTTGAACTAGTTTTGCTTTGTTAAACACCTAAATTCTCAATTCAGTACGGAACCGGCTCTTTAGTTATTTCCGCGACCAAGTAATTTCTACTTCTTTTTATAAGTTTCAAATCACCATTTAGATTTTCTGTTAATTAAAATTATTTATTTATTTTGTTCAACTATATTTACTTATAATAAATTAACTTAGACTTACCCCTTAGAGTTTTATTCGTTTTTAACTACGCCGTTAAAGAGTCAATCATTTTATTTGAACAAAGTGTTACATCTACCTTCGGGGCGACCACAACAGGCTCGGTAAGTCATTAGTTTCAATAGAACACCAAGGTGTCCTAATGGTTAGCAGCCTCCTTACGCTCGGGCAATCTAAATTAGTTTAATTAGCAATAAGCAGAAGTTGTAAGGACCAGGGGTTAAATCAAAACTAAGCTTCCCCTGGCATCCTCTTACAACGAACACCATCTAAATGATGGTGGTATAAGATCAGGTCAGATCGATGAAGCAGATATACTCGTAAGTGGATCTGATGAATGCAATGCCTTTTCCTTTATTTATCTAGCATCGGTGGGCGATCTGTTTCTTCGGAAATATTGCTGTTCTTCTCTGTCTGTAAATCTGTATTGGCTTATAAGTCATTGATAGGTAGTTTAATTATACAGCATAAAAGAGGTATCTTCCATTTTTTCATGTTGTAACTTTTGTCTTTTATAAAGATGGATATCGTGATCCTATTGTGCGGATCATCTGATACAGTGGATGTTCTATTTTGTTAAATATATTGTCAGCTCTTTCGAAAGTTAATTGCCTCGGTATTTTAATAATTTATTTGGAATGTTATTTATTACCCACTTTCCTATACTTTAATCTACGCATTTCATGTTTTACTTGCACCCCATTGATAATTTCCTCCTCTTTCTGTTTACGGTCGTCTCGAGGCCTATTTATAGTCTTAAAGCTACTGTATAATTATTTATAGTTTTGCCCCCATTCATCTAGCGTTACCGGCTGGGATATATCAGGAGCATGTACACTTAGTAGGTGCTCAGTGCATCTCTATGTTCCCATTGAGATTTTTTTAAAAAGGTTTGTACAATTATGAAGGTTTGTCGTCTACGTATACGCAATCCTTTCACCAAATTTATTTATTTACATCGATTTTCGATAAAAAGCAAGAACCTTTTTCATCAAGTATGCGTATGATTTACAGGAATATGATAAAAAACGTTTGATATGTTTAAAAATAATATATAAATAAATTTTTAAATAACATGCAAAAAATATATACATTAGGTCAACCAAAAACCTGCATGTTTGAGAAGAGAAAATGCATATAATTTGATAGATTATAACTTAAACCTATTAATATTTCAAATTTCTGAATTTGCATTTCTTCATACATAATTCTATGGATTAATATTTATATAATTGAATTTCATTAATATTGGTGATGTGAAGGTTCAAACATTGGTTGATTTGATATGGAACGAATAAGAAATTATATAAACTGAATATTTTGACTACAGACAAAGTGGAGTATACAAATTATTAAAATATCTAAAGATTGCAAAATATGTAATTCGAATCATTTATTCCCAGCTAGTAATTGACAAAAAACAACCTGTATCGTTTATTCGCAAAAGTTCAACGGTATATAAACGTATATTTATAGACATCTTTTGAGCATAAAGTATTAAAATATTTTCATGCTGTCCCTTTACCAGGCTTTCTGTTGGGATATCGTTTCAAAGACTCATAAAACGGTTAGCAGACGAATAGCCTTTCATGTGAAAAGTGCAGCGCATTGCCGTTTCATTATTCACAGGGTTAAAATTCGTGAAGTAGCTGGAACGGAAGTAATGCGGCTGTAGAACTCCGCTTTATCCGCGACTAACGATACCGAGTCCAAATCCGAAAAGCTCGTAAAAAACTCTTTCTCCCGGTGAAAAGTTAATTCAAAATTTTCTCCCTTTGTGTGTGTATTAAACTTTCCTTTTCTAAATCTTAAATTTAAATTTAAATGGTAAAATTGTAAAGAGTATAATGCAAAACTTTCTGTGCAGGAAGAACTTATATTTGAAACCTTAAAACGAGATATAAGTTGTTGAAGTCGTGACAACAACTTTATGTCGTCATAAAATGTATTCTTGTCATTCAAACTAAAACAATTTTATAAGCGCTGCTGCATTTTGTCTTAAATATTTTGTGTTTACTTTAGAATTAGTGATGCCCTATATCCCGAGTTTCTAAGTTACATATTATAAATACATAGAAGGAAAATATCATTGTGTATGATATACGTAACATGTGTGTTGACGTATCCCAAATTAGTACATAGAATTCGTAGTATAAAATAAATTTATTAATTCTTAATTCTATTTGTAGTTATTAGGGATTGTGGCGGCTCAATGGTACGAGAGGCAGGCTTTGGATGTAATAGTCCAAACGCTTCCCGATTCGATTCACTATAGGTGTCAGAAAGATTTTCTAATTCCCTAGTTGGAGGACACAGAGCCCCCGTCTCCATTTGCCGTTGGGGATCAAATTGATGGCACTTCTCGTGTTACGGTCCTACTAGAGGAGTAATAAGACTCTACACGCATACACCTTATACCAGGCAGGTTAAGTATTGTAGCTTAGCCTTTCCTCACACTAAAGCCTGTAAAGCTCCACAATAATATAATTAGCAGCTATTACACCATCAAGGCTTCATAGCATACATGATTTAATTGCCATACGTATTAACCTTGCTATAATTCGAATATAAAACACAATTATGGATTATTTTTACCGTGGAAGTGTATGACTGAATGACTATAATTTTGAATTTTTTTTATACCGACTTGAGCTCTTAAAAACGTTTTTCAGGGCGTATACGCTTATTTGTGCATTTAATTTATAATTGAAATTTTTACGTACAATACAACCATTGAAAGTACGTAGATGATGCCTGTTTTCTGAATTTATTTTGCTTCTTGTGATATGTGTTGTCCAGTGGTTTGAGCATGGGCTCCGGTGTAGAAGATCGGGAGTTCAAATCCTGGACTCGATGCCTGGTGCGACATGGTGACATGGAAATCGCAGCACCAAGAAGGGAGAGGAATTTTTGAACCAAACTTGGCAGAAACGTGTAACTACTAAAAGGTAGTAATTGATTTAAATTTTAACGAAAAAGATCCCCCCTATTGGTTACACACTCCCCCACTCTTCGAGGCATCGATTCTAGCAGATGGTCGATTTCCTCTTGAGGTCCTTACCACCTCGGACGATGCTAGAAAATTGTAAGTCGCTGGCGCCTATTAATTAATTAATTGTTTTGAACCTACTCCTTCTTCGATTGGATTTACGGGATACTAGCATCTGTCAACTTGTTAATTTTCTACCTAAGCAGTGGCGGAATTGCAAGGTTGTTTTTGTAATTAAACCAACTTTTATATGTAGGATTCTTTTATTTTCCTTTAAAACAAAGTGTTAGTTTGTTTGGCTGGTCTTAATTGTTTCATTATTCAGTTTAGTAAAGTTGTCATAAATTGCTTTATCCACTATTCACATAATTGACAAAGCTATTAATGTCAGGGAACGGCCAGGGCGGGTTAGGAAATAAATTCCAAGTTCCTAGGTATTTAAGTCGGCCAACTCAACTTGGATTTATCAGTTAGTTGATTTTACTATTTCCTTTGCACATTCTTTAAATAAATAACAAAAAATCACGGTACTGTCCAAGTAGCTTTGGAACGGGCTTACATGGGCGGCGCGATGGGGTGCGGACGTGCGTATTATTCATTGGGTTTCTTCTTAGTTTTACTTTAATAAGGACAGCGCGGGAACGGGAGTGCTCGCAAAACGCTCCGGGCGAGGGGGATTGGTGAGACTAAAAACAAAACAATTTTGGGGGGTAAACAGTGGAGTGAAAGTGCGAGGGTATCCACCTGGGGACGGAAGAAAGGAGAACCACTGCTACTCTACAAGGTGCTACATCAACAAGGGGAAAGAACAGCGATCGAAACGGACCACAACAACACTGGGGGGGACGAAGTTAAAAGCTAAGTGTCCCAGGCCGGAGTAGCCACTGTAGTCCTTTGTAGTAGTTGCAGTAGTTGGTAGCACTGGTAGTCTAATAGAAAACTAGGAAAAGGGAGGGACGCGCTTTGACACGTTAATCGCTCTTAACCCAGACTAATTTCATAGAAATTGATTAATTACTTAGCAATGTTTTCATTGGTCATGCATGTAAACGTGCTGCTACGATTTGTATTGGATGTTTATGTGGTGGGGATCGGATATGTATTCGATGTGTTGGGCGGCTCGCTGCATCACGAGGGGGACGCTGGGCGCATATTCTAGGAGGACTGGCCGACCATCCTCTACAGCCGGAGTAAGCCAAGCGGGCAGAGAACATGCAGATCGGAGGAGTAGGTTATTAGTTATTAGGAAACTAAGAGATGTCCAAATAGTAACCTTAGAACAAAAGAATGATATGACATAAGAATGATGTGAAACTTTGAAACCAAAGTTTATTAGGCTCCAACGCATAATGGCATAACGGTCTCGGCTACGTACTCAACACCCATTGATGCGTAGCTTACTAACTACCTGGTGTTGCAGCAGCGGTGTCTTGCGGTATGCATTGCAGACATGCTTACGTTGTGCAATGCCCCACCCGGTCCCACTCTATCCCGTAAATTCCTACCCACCTACTGGCATGGGGTGGGCCTGGCGTATCCAGGATTGACCCTCGAGTTGGCTCCATGTCAGATGATGATGATGATGATGATGATAAACCAACTTTTGTATGTAGTAAAGATTAAAGGCGTGACAAAACTGCACATCAAACTATGACTTTTGGCGAATGTAAGGGCTTTTACTGAAATTCACAGCATCTTTGGTGGTTCAGTATCGACAATTTTGGTTATTAACGCGTTCACTTATAGAAAAAAGTAATTACTCAATCAATCATGAATAAGTAGTATTCCACATGTAGATTACCATTTCTTAGCCGTAAAAATTGATGGAAAATTTCAATTCGATTTTATTTGTCTTGATCGGTCAATTCCTTTACAATTGAAATCTCATTTTTTTTAACAACTGTGTACTTGGTTTTTATAAATTTAATGCAAACGCATACTCAGTAACAGATCGTTTAGGGCTACGAAGTATTCCTAACTCTCCCTTCATTTTCTGGGTTACAACCAGATCAAAACTTTTCAGTTAATTTTCCATTGCAATCTGAACCACTATTTCGCCATTTTATAACCCGAGATGCAATTGTTTTATGCACATTCCCAAAGGCTGTTCTTTAAAATAATAGCGATTGCTGTATGGTTTTTTATTCAAAAAATAAAAGAAACAGTCTCTTCTTACGGTCTTTCTAGGAAGAATGTACAGTGAGAAAAGAGTGGACAAATTTTAGTTAAAGTGCTCGGATAATAAAAAGAAAGAAAATAAGAGAAGGAATTCCAAAGCAATAGCATAGGCCAGAAAGAAATGGCCCCTATTTTACAATCGTGGTAAACCCACGAAAACCTCTGAACTAGATAGACGGATTCGTTGAATTAACGAAGTTCGTTTACTTGAAATATGCATATCCGGTGCGTTATCATTCTCAGAGTCCAACACATATTACATACCGATTGGCGGTCTGCACTGCGAACATAGAATATAAAAAACATTTGGATCCATGCATAAATGTATATGTGCTGCTGTAGAAGTAGATCCACGCCAGTTGCTCAAGATGCTGGTGTCCATCATAGTACTATATTAAAAGTTTTAAGAAAAAATGGATATCGTTCCTATAAACTGACAAAACTCCAACAAATTTACCCAAATGACCAAATTAGACGAATGGAATTTTGTGAGAACATAATTGAATAATCGAACAGTGACATGAATTTCCTGAGCAAAATTCTATTCACCGACGAATGCACGTTTCCAATACATGGTCGACACAAGACATCCGATATGCTGCAAAACGAAATAGTACCTGCTTTGCACTAAGTTCAAGGGATAAGACTGGATGAAATTTGGTTCCAACAAGATGGTTGCCCTGCCCATAATACGCTAGCCGTACGGGAATATTTAGCAAATACATTTCCTAATCGTCTAATTGGAACCATAAGCACAATTCCTTGGCCGCCCAGATCCCTGGACTTGTCACTTCATGCGGCCTTACATTAAGTCGAAAATTGATGTATTTGAAGAAGTCAGAACCACCATATTGGACGAACTGCAAATTAAAATTCAGGATGCATTTGCAACTATTACCCCACAAATGCTTGCTAATGTGAGAACCGGATTTTACAGTCTCTTGGGCTACTACTTGGCAGTGAGGGGCAATTTACTCGAACATTTATTGTAAATAATATCTTCCTTCAGTTAAGTTCTTGGAAGTACTAGTGTTGATTATTTAGTTGACTTTAACTTAAAAATGTTGTTTCCTTTGTCCATTTTTAATATATTTTATTTTATTGGTTTATACCAAAATTGAATATGCAATGTTTGCGTCACTTCTTTATTAATTTTTGGAAAACTATTATAATAGGTATTTCTAACGCAAAATGAAAAATACTTTCAAGCTTGCATGCTGTTAAATTAAATTATATCAACGGGAAATCTAATTTTAATTCTGATGTCTTGAATACGTTAAGTTTTGAAGCACACAGTCATTTACTGATTTGTTTAGATATTGAAACGAACCCATATCTAGAGTTTTTGGATCTGCACACAATCATGATTTCTTTGCTAATAATAATATTCTACATTTATCAAGCTGCACCGCGTGAACGTTAAATTGTTTTCGCATGTGCTATAAAATCTTGGTATAAAATGTAATATTCCTTGTAAACCAAAAAATATTATGGTTTTCATATCCTGGATTTAAAATAATTAATTATCAGAAAGTTATTCCGCCTGATGCTCTTATAACAAACGTATATCTTGGTTAAGTCGTATGTTTATATACATTTTAGTTTATTATTAATAAATTTTTCAAACCAAAGCAGCATAAAATACATGACAAAAAACACTGACCCCAAAATTACCTAAATTGGACAGTAACGACCGCTTTACAAATTAACTCGTGTCTTTTCCAAGAACTACACCGGAAGAATTATTTATTTTCATTATCCTCCACGCCATTTCAAGACAGTGATACATGGAGAATGTAGATAATTCAAGAGAGAGCCCTTGTAGAATACAAAAGGATTACGGAAGGAAAGATACTCCGCGTCTGCGACGAAAATTGTGTATTTACGATTAAGATTGAGATATAAAATCGGATTTTCCTGGCGTGTTGCGAAAATCCTGTTCTGCACTACTTATGTTTGCTCCGTTCAATTTTAAACCTATTTCGAGTAGATTACGGGAAAAAGAATGGTTAAATACGCGAGGGAATTGCTGTAAAGAAAGAAATTTTGTGTAGGATTCTAGGTATTATTATAATAAATGCAGAGCCAATAATTTAAATTCAACGTTATTCAAATTTGATTTTACTTTCTTGGATTGACGGGTACTATTATTTATACTTTCTTGACAATACCTTCTGAAATTACGGTTTGCCGTATATGTTCCTAGAAAGTCTATAGAAATCCGCGTTAATACATTTTGCTCATTGTTAGGTTGCCGTGAATTGATATTGGTAATGAAAAAAAAAACCTTTGAAGAAGGTGTACATGCTACGGTTCTCATTAGGCTCCGTCAGAAGGGAAAACTACAAGCGTCTAATTTATGTGAACATCGGCAAACATTTACGAATATCTGAACTACTATATGTTACGGGCCAAACGAGTTTTTTCGTCTACCCGCAATCGGATAGGTGGAAAAAGGCCTGCAGCTTAGCTCAGAGGAGTAGGGGGGTTAACGCAAAACCCTTACGGGAGGAAATCATTCTAGTTGTGTTCAGGGGATGTCGAAATTAACGGGCGCCACCTCCCAAATCACAGCTGATTGCAGGTTCTCGTGGAAGGCCGAGAAGCCAGCAGCTTACGGGAATCGGACTCACCTTTATTGTGCCTCCCTCCTGTTCAGAAAGCTTGCAAAATTCATGCACACACAAATACAAAATACTCAACACTAAAGAGGCAGTAAATTTTAAAGCACATATAATTAAACTATTGGAAATGACACAATGCAAAAATGACGGCAAATGGTGATTTTATACTTCACTATTACAAACTATTAATTTGAGCGCTCAAGAGGGGGGACTCGCCGCCCTTGACATACAGTATTTAAATTTTCCAAACGACGGCCAGTGGCGTCGGAGTTTACACGAATAACACAATATATATAATTACCCTTTAGATTTAGTAATACAAAAAAGGAATGACAATCGACAACTGAAGGCCGCTTCTTGTCGCATTAACAAAGAAAGGTTCAATCACTTAAGATTTTGCAAGTTAACGCGTAAAAAGTTTTTTTTCCACAACACAAAAAACTATTTCCTTTACCTTGACTGTTGGTGAATGGAGTAGAAAGAGAGGCAGGCACAATTTTGAGGTGTTCTCCAGATGCAGGTTCAGTCTGGGATATTATCCGACTTGGTCGAGATTCTGTTTTTTTTGCCTACGGCAAAATGCGGTACGGTAAAACGCATTTTAGCAGATGAGCCGCGAAGAAAACCGTGATCTTCGATAATCCGTCCGTCTGTGCCCAGAGTTTAGCGCCTACTAAATTTCTCCCCCTCGCCGCAAAACATCTACCCCAGCCTAATTTGTTCTAGAACGAAATTGACAAGTGCGTTTTCCGAGAAAAGCTTAAAAGGCAATATCTATAAGGCTAGCGCTGCTAAAATGGAATTCTCGGAAATATTTTGGTCGCCGTTCACAAACATGTCAAGTGTTAGATTAGGTTTCGAAAGTGGCCTCTCATAATTTAAATATTTGAAAATAATGATAATTGTAACCAACATAAAAAAGGCCATTAAAATAGAATTTTAATTCGTATGAAGCGGCAATTAGATTAAGACTCTAATTCGGATGAAGCGGCACAATCAGATGAAGATAACATATAATATCATTTTAACTATTCGCCAGCTGCTACTTTGGGCTACAGATAAATAAGCTGTGTAAAAATGTTAGATAACTACTCAACAAGAAAGTGTTTCGTTTTCCAAGTAAATAGTTTTTTCTTTTTATATGAACTCCGTGTAGATTATTTAGTCTCTCTTTTTTTTTCTTTAAAATATGCCGGATTTATTAGTATTTCTGTCTGGCTGGTCATTTTCCTAAAGGCATATCGTATGTCTTGCTACCTGCCAGTTTTAACGGGCTACCACGGGCTACCTAATTTTCATTGTTTACCTTCATAAATGAGATGCGAGGCCTAATATTTATGTAAATTTTTATATTTTAGATAGTGGAAAATGGAGTTTATAGGATGAAATATCCATTTTCTTCTTAAGGAATGCAAAGTGCAAGGTAGTGTTTACAGATTTTTCTCTGACTAAAGTATTAATATCTTCTGGTTGTTACAAATAACTATTACAGTCTAACTGTTCTTGAGGTTCATGCGCCAAGATGTTTTCGTCCTTCCTACACTCCTTGTGAAGTTGTTTACGGTTTTCTTGCCTTCACTGACTGCTTGGCTTCGTAATGTCGAGGATAAATGAATTTAAATGTTTCGTAGAATATTTTGTAATGAAATATGACTGTACGGTGAGTACTTGGAATTATATTAAAGCCTAATTTTAAAAATACGTACAATCTGGTCTGAACGACTAGAACTTATTGTTAAATTAGTTCTGGAATTCCAATTACGGATACAATATGAAAACCAAAGGTCCGATTAACCTGGCCTGACCGGCTTATAATACCTTCAATCTCCTATTTGATTGAGATATTAATCTAATTGATACTAACTGGCATAACCCGCTTGATATCAATTAACCCCAATGGCGAGATGTTCCATAAAATGAATAACTTCGACACCGTACAGGTATGCGAATTTTATGGAATTCTCCAACGGACTGGAAATTCTTACGGACGGAGAATATTTCGGCGGCTTAACTTCGGCTTGGTTCCTTCTCTGGTGGACTGATACTTCAAATTTCGGCGGCTTCCTTCTCGGATGGAGGCAGACTCCAAGTTCTTTTCGGCTTTCCTTCTCCGATGGAGCTGGACTCCACGTTAATGAATTTGTGCTGGGATCCTGGATATATACTAGGTTCCTTTTCTTTAAGCGTCTCCTCCGGAGTGTGATCGAACGCGATGATAAGTGCATGTGGGAAAACAATTTGGAACACCACTAACACTGCTGCAGAAGCCTCTTTCAGGAACTAAAGCGACAAAACATTTAATTACCAAATGCTGAAACGGTTGCTTCCCGGAAACTTCGTTACACTATGAAGCGTGAATTCTTACCAAGGTGATTGTAAATGCGTTTCCACTAGTTCAGAACACTTTTTATTCCGATACTTCAGAACTAAATTCGGATCACACTAATTTACACGACTACTTCTAAATTGAGTTCCGTTGCAAAAGGCCAACCGTCTGCAGACATTTTGCACCATTCATGATATGATTCTCGTAACACTTTGGTAATTCTTTGATATATATATATATATATATATTTTTCATATAAACGTTTCTTTCCCGTGACGATGTGAACATACTATGAGAGTTTAATCCTCGTAATGTAAGGCTTTCGAACACAATAGTAATGTGATGGTCTATAGAAATTGATTTATATAATATAATATAATATTAAACGGCTGCGTTACTCAACTTGCTAGATCGGTTGCATAGCGGAGCGCTGCGGCGCCGGTCGAGCGGTATTCGTATTACAGAACAGTCCTCGAATAGGCGGACCAATATAGCAGGCATATGCAACTGGTCGCACTTCGGAGAGCACCTAAAGCCATCGGTCCCAGTTATCATACCTACATTTTTGATAGCCGTAAACAATGTACTGGAACGTCTCTGTTCGACGGGTTAGGCTAGCCTCCTGCCCGGCATACGTGTAAAGAAGACTCACAGAACTTACTCATTATAGGTAATTAACAGCCCTTGGCTTACACACCGAAGAAGAAGCAGAAGAAGAACTTGCTAGATGAGTATTTTTTTACATGGTTTATTGTACAACAATATTCTAGAACATAAGACATAAAACAGCAATACAGAGAGTTTCCAAATTGACTCTCGTGCCCTTGGAATTTGATTCGAGGGCTAAAACAAAAAGAAAATCAAGATTAAAACATTTTCCAATTGTCCTCCATTATTAGGTTATCAATAAAACAAAAATTTAAATTAAACTTTTGTTAAAAAGAATAATATTATAATATATAATAATATATAAACAGTTTCTTTCAAATGGCATCAGAAAAAGAAATCCAAGGAATTCAGATCCGATGACCTAGAATTCCATGGTCTGGGTTCACCTCTTAGGGAAATTTTAATTCAGGAAATTTCTCACTTGTATATCATAATGTCATAGTGCGCCATTATGTTGGAACCAAGAAATTTAGTCTAACTGCTAATGGAACTTCATAGAGTAATCTAGTGGTAGATTTT
>JABXWE010019693.1:0-15620 GCA_014611495.1 Limonius californicus | reverse complement strand
AGAAATCTGTATGTTACAATGCTCGACCTCTTTTTTATACAAATTTAAAAGCATATCTAAATATTTTTAACGAATTAAATATATTTTACATATTTGTATGGAATGTACATTACAATGTACATGTAAAAATTAATTGATGATAATTAAAATATCTATAAACGTCAAGTGTTTTTTACGCATGAAGATATTTTAAATATACAGTATAGAAATCGTGCGATATTAAACAATATATTTGTAAATCATCCCCATCTACGAGGTTCGTACATTTAGTAATGAGACTGATTTTTTTCAATTTTTTTCGAATAAAATTACAATTTAACATTGTCTCCTTCAAAGTAACTATTTTGGGAAGCCACACAGCGCTGAAGACGGTTCTTCCACTCCTCATGGCAGTGTTGCAACTCGGATACTGGAATAGCCTTCAGCTAGCCGGTTACAGCCGTTTGAATTTTTTCCAGGGTCCCAAAATGACGTCCCATGAGGTGACTTTTCAGTCTGGGGAAGAGGAAAAAGTCACAAGGATTCAAGTCGGGCGAATAAGGAGGCTGAGGTGCGACAGGAATTTTCTTATTGGCCAAAAAATTGTTTATTGAAATTGCTGTGTGACAAGGCGCATTGTCGTGATGCAACACCCAGTTGTTCTCGATGTTTGGTCTCACAATATAGCCTTTTTTCGAAGTCTTTCAAGAACCTCTCTGTAAAAGTGTTGATTAAGCATTTGGCCTTGAGGCACAAACTTTTTGTGAACGATTCCCTGGGTATCACAAAAGCAAATCAGCATGCATTTGATCTTCGACTTGCTCATTCTTGCTTTTTTTGGCCTTGGAGAGGTTGAAGTGTGCCATTCCATGCTCTGGCGCTTGGTTTCCGGGTCATACTCAAAGACTCCAGTCACCAGTAATGACACGTTCTAGAGAATGGGGATCATTTTCAATCGATTGCAAAAAGTCAAGGCGCCTTTCCCTCCTGATGTCCTTTTGATCGTGCGAAAGGTTTTTCGGAACCATTTTTGTGCTGATTTTTCTCATCCCCAGTTCATTGGTCAAAATCTGATGAACGGTGGTGTGAGTCAAATTCAACACTTCCCCGAACATTCTGACTGTCAACCGACGATCTGAACGCACAAGATCCCGGACTCTGTTGACATGTTCATTGGTTCTTGAAAATGAAGGACTTCCGCTTCATTTTCAATCGACTCTCTTCCTTCTGAAAATGCCTTAAACCACCGAAAAACCTGGGCCTTTGACAAAACAGCCGTAGGCCTGCCGAAGGTTTGCAAGTTTCCGTTGCACTGGGCTCAAGTCTGAAGCAAAACCTGATAGCATACCGTTGCTCGAAATTGATGTTACTCAATTTCAGAACCCACTAGAAAAATCTGTTTCAGGAAAAAGATCGCTATGGACAGTTCAAACTCGTACTGAGGGCGTATCACATGTTCACCTGCCGCTCCTTCCACTCTCACGTCCCCAGTGTTGCCAGATCGAACGCTACGCTACCAGTTTCATTACTTAATTTACAAACCTCGTATGCTCCCATTTGCGCAAATTGCTGCCACAAAAACTAAAAGAGTAATTTAATTTTAAAAAATCTAAGGTTTTGATAACAAATTTAAAACATGCGAGATAAATGATGAAATAATTATATTTTAAACTAATAAAATATTTTAGATATTGTTAATGAATGTATTAACGGTAGTGTATAGCGAAAATGGCAATGTTTATAGCCACTGTAATTCAAATTGTCAGATAAAACTAAAACAGTGTTCTTTAAACGTTAGCAAGTTTCAAGGCGACGTATGATTCTATATTTACAAATCAAAAAGTGAGAGATGGAGACATATTTTAAAAGGGTTTTTGAGATACGGTGTTGTAAAATATATTTAATTGGTAATAAGCTGTTGTAAATTGTTTGATTTTCCATATTTAATGCATACGTTGGTGATCAATACAGTTAAACTTATAAAATTATAAATTGTTGCTAACGATGATGTATAATTTTCTAGCAAAGTACCAGCATTTTTAAACATAGTTGACATAGCCGGTTTGGTAAAAGGGGCATCAGAGGGCCAAGGATTAGGCAACGCTTTTCTTTCCCACATCAGCGCTTGCGACGCGATTTTCCATCTCCTCCGTAAGTTTTTCCACATATTGAAACGCTCTGTCTTATAACAATACACTGACATTACAGGATCCTTCGAGGACACTGATGTAACTCATGTCGAGGGAGAAGTTGACCCCGTGAGAGACTTGGACATCATTTTGGAAGAACTTCGACTCAAGGACGAAGACCAACTTATGAAGAACTTGGAAAAACTTGAACGAACCGTTCTAAGGGGTGGAGATAAGAAACAGAAACCCGAATATGTAAGTTGTGCATCCGTTATTGCGACCTTGTCTTTCCATCAAACAATGATGTTTGAAAAATTTGCCTTTTTTACTAAAGCACACAATGAATTAATATCATGCATATATTGTATAATGTACGAATTTAATCACATGCGGCTTGTGAGGTCCCAGATTTCATTAAGATCGACGTGAGTATGACATGGCAAGTGATGCTTGCTGCGAGCTGATGTAATTCGGTTCTTTACAGCTCATTGTATTAATCTTGGCATTAACGGAGGTGTCGGCATGTTGTCATTGATAGCTAGATTTATTACATCTTGACCCATTCATGATATGCATGTTATTTGAAAAGCGCCCGTCATCTTTCGCCTTGCGTCTCTCAGCGTGCGTTTGAATTTCAATTAATCGATTCCCCCTGACAATAATTCGATTAAAGTCGACAGGAATTAGTTTTTATGCGCACAAAACACTGACACATCGTGTGATGGGGCACGCGGCTGGGCGTGGGACCTCCCTCTGAGACGGGCCGTGTCACCTTCAGACCCACTCACCAGGTGTTGTCTTATTAGGAGGATCATTAAGGTTAAGGGTCATGATATGCTCTTCCACTTGTTGCAGGACACTCTGGCTAAAGTTAAGACCGTCCTCGTGGACCAGAAGCAACATATCCGATTCGCCGACTGGGCAGTGAATGATGTAAGTACTTTAATTTGCATGATTTGAAATTTGGGGGTCCATTTATGAACATTGGGGCTGAATTGCCACATGAAGGACATTGGATTGTTGCTGCCTCAGATTGGAATGATAATGATCTGAATGATATTTTCTTATAACGAAAACAAGACTTTAATAGGTGTATAATATCAAAAATTCTAATGTGTCTAATATGACAGCTAATAAATAATACGTGGCACAACAATATCACCACCTGGTGATTTACCTTACAACATTTAACCATTGACACCGTGTTGGGGTACCAGCGCAGCAGGATCTGAGTCGGTGTCGGCGGTGGTACAACACGTTGGGAATGACTTGGCAATTTAATTACAACCCATTGTGGTAGATCTTCAAGCAAAGATTAAAAAAAATAATCATCGATGTAGAAAATATAAACACAATGTATTAATGAAATGCTCAAATGTATTACTTGGGTAGTTGTTTTACTTAGTTATAATCATTCAACCATTAATGTAATTACAACTAAGGCATTTTTACGTTTTACAGATCGAAATCTGAATAAATACTTATTCTTAACATCCAAACCTATGATCTATTTAGTTAATTTAGCTGAGAAGGATTATATTAAGAAGAAAAATAAGTGGTAAGTTGTCTTAATAAAATTCCATTGAACATGTAAGGGTGATTCGATTATAAATGCGCTCATAAGATAGTAGTTTGTAATACGCACGGAATGACTTTACTGCCGTTATAATATACCCTAATCTAAAAATGTATCTTTCTATATATTCAAGATATAGTATGGGACATGTGAAAATCCAAAAGGTATTGCTTCTTCAGGGTCGTTGCTACTTTGTAGTTCTTTGGAATTCAGCAATGGCGGCTCGTGAGTTAAGAAAGAGGGTGGGCACAAGAAAAAACTTACCTATTTTTTGTACATAAAACCCATTCTCCTATTTTTCATGCTGGAAAAGACGTCTATAACTTTGTTGTCAAAATCCGGGATAGACTGGACGAACTTCTTTTCTATTGATAGGACCGCCAATGCGTTCAGTCGATCTTTTTGCACACAATTAACTTCCATCATTGAAAAAACGTCACTTTCGTCTTTGAATTCAAACGCGCGATTGCGCGAAAACACAAAACACTGCGGTCGAAATTCACAGGTTGACTTTAAACGGGGAACAATCTGCTCGGCGTCCCATTCGCCTGGTATATCGCGTATAGCGAAGATAACCGATAGGCAACCGAATCACCTCTAAATAGGTACAAAACATAGCGTTCCCCGGAAAATAGTTTTGAGCGTGTTAGCCGCGCTTGTGGTGCGGAAGGAAGGAAAATTTGATACCATCGTTAAAATAATGAAATTAAAATAATGCACTGAATTACATGCGAATTTCTTCCTGTGTTTATCTTGGTGGTTGGGTGGGCACGTGCCCTTGTGCCCTTTAGTACAAGCCGCCACTGGAATTCAGGCACGATTAGTAGATAACTACAGTAGGAATCCGCTATATCAAAACTCGCTTGTAATGCTCCACCCGTTATAACGAACTAAATTGACGGTCCCACCAAAAACTCCGTGGAATTATAGCTAACAGTTTTCTATTTTAAGGTATCCGGATAACGACCAATTTGTATACAGTATAAGGTAAAGTTTACTTTTATAGCGAATCTATCTGTAGGATACACGGAAGCTTTCTGGTTTATTTAGGTTTTATGAATTATATAAGTAAGCGTATTACATGAGTGAAACAGGTCGAGCTAACCTGCCATATGGTTTAGTTTCAATTTAGCTCGAGTTGGTCACAGAAAGCAGGATTACCTTCATCATCATCTTCGTTGGCACTACAATCCTGGATGAATCTTGGTTTTTTCCAAGGATTCTCCGCCATATACTCTAAATTGAGCATTATTTTTCCAGTTGGTTCCTATGCCTCTCAGATACTTTTCTGTATAGTCTACCTCTTTCTGGATTTCCATCAGGTTTAGCTTTCAGTACACGTTTTGTGGGCAAGCAGGATTACCGTTCCCATTAAAAACAAAATGCGGATTTGCAGATGTAGAGCATATCTTGCAACTACGGTGTTTTCTAATTACGATTACATTATTTCGAAAAAGAAATTAACACTCTCAAGTAAATGAAATGGTCTTTTAGAATGATTCTGCAAATCCAACAATAACATATACTATCGTCCGTTTTATTCAAACGCCTAGGTAATGGTCCCGGCAATATTTTAAATAGAACATAGTTGAAATGTACCCTTCACATTATTTTCTTATAACACTTATAACGAACTTTGGTTATAAAGAACCGATTTCTACGCTCCCTTGCTGTTGGTTGTTACCGGGCTCTCGAAGTAGATATTTCAATTTCAAAGCTTTCTAGTAGTGTTGCTTTTGGGCTGTATAGTGTACAAGGAATGGCATTTACGTATTTGCGAAATATACAGGGTGTATCAGAAATACGTACAAATATTTAAAGCAGTAATAAATTGGCTCAAGTAGAATTCAATGGTACTATTCATTTTTCAAAAATCATTAAGTTTATTTTTTTTAATTAAAAAATAAAATAAAATTATGTTTGAGAACTGCTGATGATACATAGAAAATGCTTTTAAGCTGTAGAAGGTTATTACCTAATTGTAGAATAAATCCAAAGTGGCAAACACGTACAAACTTGTCTGGCTTGTGATAAATTACGGAGTTGGGAGGGGTTAAGGTTTAATTGAAGCAGTTGGACATTTTTGTAATTAGAAGGCATTTAAGAATTTCATTTACTGCTAAATTAAATTTTTGTGTTTTCACTTTATCATGGGGTGTAAAAATTATAAACAAGTGCTGCATCATGCAAAAAAAAAACTCCAAACGCATAAAGCATTTAAAAAAGAACTAATTTATTTCAGAATACCCATAATTTATTTAAATCAATTTTAACAACCGAAAAAAATATAAAAAAACAGTTTACCTCAAAAGTGAAAAGTGGATCACAATAAATGTTCAAAATGACGACCACCACTGAGAACACGAGCTTCTGCACGTCGAAGCATTGAATTACGTATCCTTGCGAAAACGGTAGGATCTTGCCGAATCCCATCGGCAGCGCCTTCAATGCGTACCCTTAATTCCCCAACTGTGTTCACTGGCGTAGAATAAACTAACTGTTTCATGCAGCCCCACAAAAATAAATCACAACACTGCTTGCCAGCTTCAACAATAGACTGAATAGAAATTACTGACCTACCTAATAGTATTGGTTTGTGGCAGGTGAAATTTTTTTGCACTTTTATCTTACTCTCCTTTGCATAACATGTCTTTGAACTCAAATTTTTGTTATTATCCTGCGGTACTCAAACAATTTTGGGTCAAATTTTCAATTATTATTTTCTCATATCTTAAGGGTTCCATTGCCAAAGAAATGTTTTTTCTAGTTTGTATATATTGTAATTTATCATTTGATTTAATATTGGTACCCATTTCTGATACACCCTGTATATATATATATATATATATATTTTACAGTGAAGCAGTAGGAAAAATTAAAAGTATTAGTAAAAACAAAGATAATAGTGATATTCGCTGCAGAGGATTACGAGAAGATGCACAAAAAATAAACTTCATCATCATCATCATAATCGTGATCCTCGTTTGTACTGCTTGCGCAGTGTCGAGGAGGTGAAATAAACTTACATACAAAAAATTATAGAATTGTTTAGGGCGGCTGTGAACTAGAGGTTAGGCGTTAGACATCTACGCTGAAGGGCCTGAGTTCAATTCCCAGTATTGGAACATCGGATTTTTAACGGCCGTTCTCTCTCGCAAGGCAATGGCAAACCAGCCAAGTATTCTGCCTGGTAAATCTTCTCTGGAGTAGAGGTGTTTACACTGCCCTTGGTTCGGAGCCCACGTTAAGCTGTAGGTCCTCTATAGCTGTGGCACTTTATACGCGCAATACAGGCATAGGAGAGAAGATCCTTTTTCTCTTAATATTCAGATTACTTTCATACTCAGTAAATACAAAACACAGAAAATTGTAGTATTATTGTCGGATAAAGAGCGTGCATGAACTAGGAATGCAGTTAACGGCGTCCTCTGAGAAAATTCGGTTACGTGATACGGGAATCCCTGCGTTACTATTCTGCATGAAAACATAATGAAGCATATTGAAGCTAAGCTGAGTCAGGCTATAGTAAATGTTTTCAAAGCCGGTAGTAGACTGCTTATTGTTACGTGTCCTAAGAAGTGAAATCCCCTTACGTCAGACCCCTCATGCACTCTCGTTAGCAGACGACAATAGAATAAAACTACGTTACTGCGTACGCCTCTTGAAAAGCAATAAAAATATATACAATCATTACTAATTCTCTATACAGTGTAATCTATGAGTAGGGCGAGAACTTCACCGGGTGGTGAGTAAGTGAGTAAATATATAAAGAAAAAACCTCAAACAAACATTTGTCAGGAAATGCTTTCTCAGGGAGATATGTCCACTCAAAGATTATTAGATCTTGAATGTGTACAACTTTAAAACAACGTTCATTATTCATTTGGCTATATAATCCGGATGGAATGTAGCCTTGAAGCAAGAAAAAAGAACGTCTGAGGTTATAGTAAGTGTTCGAAGTGTCTTCCTTCGGCCAGAATGTAAAAGTGACAATGACGACCAACTGAAATACTGACTAGAGCAAGTACATCAGGGTCATTTCTTATTTCATTTACGGGATTTTGGACGCGGTCAAGCAGCTACTGTCGGGTTGTTATTTGCACCCTGTACACAAGTTGCTGTATACAATATCCCCATATATGAAAGTCCAGTGAGTTCAAGCCTGGTGATCTTGGCAGCCAGGCAACAATACAATAGAAAAATGGGCGTTTACAACGTTGTATGAGGTAGTGCACCGTCATGCTGGAACAATATTTGTCGCGCAAATGAAAGCCTTCTACCAATTCGAAAATAGTGTTGTAAGAAAATTTCGTGCAAACTTCCGTTTAATAGTGTTTTCATTACGTACAAGTCGAGCATCTGCATGTTCTAAGGACCCCTGGTCGCTGTGTCTATTGTTGATACCATCCTATGTAAAAGTGGCATTGCCATCCCATTTTACATAAAATTGACATCGTAAACGGTTTGGTGTAATAACCAGCGGCCAAGTAATATTCGTTGTTGAGCATCTTCCGCTTGCACATATTGGAAATGGTACGGGTGTAAGACCTCCCCTTAGAAAATTCTGGAATATTTCCGAATTACTGGCGGTACGACGAGTGCTAATTGTGGAATCATTGATTACCGCATCTATCGCGTCTTCGTCCTGAACGTTTACTTGCAGGGGAGCACTATTTTTTCGTGAAACGGGAGTTGTTGTCTCTCTAAGGCTTTAGTAACCGTTTTGTGATTCGCTTGCCGTCTGAAAATCAATGCTGAAATTTAAAACTTCATCACAAAATCCATAAATAAAAATTATATTAGCTTAATTTTGATGTCCATAATTAACTAAATTTTGACGTTAGAAAACAAATGTCACAATAATTTTTTGTGTCCATAGATTACAAATAAAATAATAAATATCCGAGTCGAAGTTTTATGTTCTACATGTAATAACCTTTGAGGGGCTACAGTTAGTTCTCTTAGAAAACATTTTATAAGACATGTTTACTTAAAGATTTTTTTATTGAATTACTCCTAGGAACCACCCGGTGAAGCTTTCCCCGACGTAATAAATCACCCTGTATAACAATATCTGACCGATCAAGCGCTGTAGTTGATCGCCATTTTCTTGTTTTCGGTAAATGCGATAGATATAAGATTCTTGAAAATTACTTAATTTGCAGGGAAAGTTAATGTTCCTGGACATTCTCAGGATTATCTTAATGACAGTTTCAATTTGCTGATTGAAGTCGGATGTCCGGATTAAGATTCCTTACCGTTGTTTAGAACTTGTAATTATATCTACCTATTACGCTTTTTGGGTTTTCTCATGTCCCAGGCTGTGCAAAGTAATTTTAAAAACAGCCTAATACTAGGTACCTCGTTTCGTTTTGTAGAAGTCTGAAGCTTTATTCCCCAATTTAATTATTATTGGATTTAGAAATTGTGTACTATATCCTGATGTCTTTTACAAATAAATTACACCTAGAATTGTCAGATGGGATATAGCTTCTCATACTTTTAACTATATTTCCAACTATTATCAAAATATAACATACAATACCTCATTAAACGACTTACCTGCTGCAATCGTCATGTTTGTTGTAATAAAATGCCAGTTGCATCAATAATCCGCACAATACAGACAATCTCATAAAAATCCTAATTTTGTTTAGACCTTTATCGGTATTAAACGCAAGCTCATCTGCAGTAATGGATTCCACTGGACAATCGTGGTCGGTAACAGACAATATGTTGCAGCAACTTTCAGTTAATTACCAACTCCCAACTCCCGTGTACTGCAGTCATATTTCCCGTTCCGATAATGGGTGCTGATTGCTTTGATCCTTGCCGCTAACGCTATCAATCGCGCTAATTTACTATTCAGCGATGATTATTCACGTGTCAGTCTGTACTTGTAAGAGAACTTAATTATGTTTGATCTAGAAACTGGAAGTTGTGTGTGTGGTGTGCAAATTTGCCCAAGTTTACCTTTGAGCGCCCGATATTGAATTGCAAGAGCTACGCCATCGCATGTTATGAAATACGAAACTGGTAACCATTGATTTAATTTTAATAACGGAATGTTTCATTTGTAGGTTAGTAAAGATTAAGGAATGGGTTGACAAGAACGATCCAGGAGCTACAATTATTCCATTTTCCGGCATGTTTGAACACAACCTTTCTGAAATTGAAGATCCCATCCTCAAACAGAAGTTTTTAGAAGACAACAACGCTCACAGGTAAACACGAAAAATATATATATTGGGTGAAGTTTTCTGAATATGTAACACTGTTGCATATACAATTGTAACTATTTAAAGGCAATATTTTATACCAATTCTAGAGAAAAGACTTCACAGTTCCAAAATGCGAACGCCATACTTATCGGGAAGATCTAAATTTATTTCCCAATATCAATTAGGTGCGTCCTAGTTGCAGGTCTTCACAATTTATTTCGTCAAATTTCGAACCACGTCTGTCGGAATTACCGCAATAATTACAGGTTCGAGAGACATTGCGCCGTGTACGAATCATTTGAGGAAGCCATTCACAAAAACCGTAGCCATAAGACTGTTCTATCTACCCGCAATTATAATCATTATTTTTTTGCTCCGCGCTTGATTCGGGGTGGTGCGGCAATAAAAGTTTCTGGTCCCATAAAACAATGGCATTAGTTTACCAATTCATCGGCCCAAGTACAGGCCGCTTGTATAATTATAACGAGTATGGGTAAAATAGTCATAACTCATTGATGGGTTGGATAGCTATAACCTTATTCAGGGACTAATTATTAATGCGTTAGCAAATTTTGTTTCTGATGAGAACAGTTTTATGTTAAATTTAACATTAAATATACCAATAAATTTGATCTCGTAGTTGGGTCGGCTATTTTATTCTTTGCGTTATACAGGACGTAGCAAACATGTGGACCGCTATTTCGGGAACGTAGTCTACTCATCAATATGAAGAAAATAATTGATATAAACATGGGTAGAATTATTATTTTCATTTTAGTTATAATGGAATAAAAGATGTATGTATACTCAAATACGTGGAACAAAACAAATATCAGAGCATATGTTCAAAGTGACCGTTCCTCGCCAAGTACTCTCCACACATCTTCGTAGCGATCACCCTTACAAAAATACCCGAGATGTTGCGTACTTTGTCGAAACCAATTTCAAAGCGCTGACGGAGATGGTTGATGTTATCAACAGGCACGGAATATACAATTTGTTTTAGGTATTCCCATAGATGCACATTGAATGGATTTCAATCTGGTGACCTGGCAGCCCATAGCACAGGTTTCTAGAGTTCGATCCTCGCTTGCTTAGCCACTCTACTAAAATGCGCCGGCGCACCATCGTGCTGTAACCACATGGATCCTCTAATTGTTAGAAAAATGTTGTAAATTGTGTGTAAACCGCGCCTGTTAATCGTTCAGACAGAAAGAAGGGACCAATTATAAAGTCACCAATTATACCACCCCAAACATTGAGAGAAAATTGTTGCTGGTGCCTCGATGGAATGACAGCATGTGGATTTTTGTCCTGCCAAAAGGTGTATGTTGTTGAAAGTATCTAGTTATTCTATCTTAAACTTGCCTTATTGGGTAACAACATAATAGACAGAAAATTAGGGTCATCTGCACATTTCTCCAAAATCAAACTGTAGAATGCTACCCTTGCTTGCTTTGAAAGAGCGAGATCTAGGATGCGGTTTTCCAAGCATCTCTATGCACTTAGGCCATATGACCCATTGTACACCCTAACTAAGAATTTTGCTTATCTGGGGTAATTCCCACTCCAGTAGTGCTATCCTTAGTGCAAAATCTACTGCACTAAGTGCTTGAGCGCGTTGGAGATGGTACGGATATAGTTGGTAAGACCTTCAGATTCTCCAGATGGTCATATGATCCACATCTACCATCAAAGCAAGTCTTGTGTTTCCACGGGAATTTTCTTCGATTTGGTTAAGCACACGCTCTTCCAGAGCAGGAGTTCGTGTTGTGGTTGGCCTGTCACGACCAAATGTTGCAGCCTTAAAACACCATTTTTCGCTTAACCGTGTATAAATTTGTTTATACATACTTTCCCCAAGGAAAACGTTTCGCGTTCAAGCGCCTTGTTTCAGGCCGAGTACAGTTGGGCAACACCATACAATAGTAATGTTTGCCATTTATGCATTTTAATAATTTTCCATCTTCAACAATAAAATACTATCTAAACTAACGAAACACCAAACTGACAACAAGTAACCTCAACACTCTGAATAAACACATTTTTTGTTTGTTTATTTGATGAAAGGCCACTTGATCTTTTATTATGTTGAAAATAAAATAATTCTTCATAAATTATCTTAAGTTTCTACTTAGACTAACATAACTGTAACATGGAAACGACTTGGACATATGTTTATACGAACTTTTTTCTTCATTTTGATGAGTATAATATACTCCTGAAGTAGCACCCCACTTTTTTGTTACAACTTGTATATATACATTGCATTAGCGTGTAAACCGGATTGGCACTAGAAGCGCCGCTTTTCCGTATAAGTACGGAAACATTTTGTTTCTTCAAATAAATTAAAATGTCGCTACATGTTCATGATAAAAAAAATGCTAATCATCACTAATACTTCTGATGAAATGTTGCGAAGGTGCATATAAACTTCGAATATTAAATGAAACAGTACAGAGAGTACATACTACATTAATTTTTTCCTCTTCTGCTACCAGCAGGAACATCAAGAACCCCCGTAAAGTTTATTTAAAATTTTTTTTTTCTAAACTGCAGTAAAGGATGCAAGTTTAAAACCAATAAATTGGATCTATGATAATATAATATTTGGAGTGTGGTGGTAGCTCAGTTGGTAGAACGCTCGCTTTCTGGGTCTAATGTTGAAAAAATCTTGTTCTGCCACCCACCGTACACAATTCTCCAACTCGGTTGGCAACCGTGGGATCTTAATGCCAAAAACCTCTGGAATTTCTATCGTTCGCATTCGACATTAAACTGTACGTCCCCCGTGTTTCTATCTTAGCGCTGAGGAGAAACACGTAGCAGAGAAGAGTGCCAAATCTCCAACAGTGGGACGAAGAGGCTGTTAACGGACGATGATAATATTTCATCTTCTATAATATAAACAATAATCTTTCGCTTGTAGAGTTAGTTAATTTTTTTAGATATTATTAAATTTGATCGTTTTGTTGTTAGCTAATTCTATATTTAATTTATCATTTTAAGATTTTTATCCATCTAACTAATTGTTTTCTTTACTTACATCGTAACGATCAATCAAGTGAAGGCATTCTAATGTATATCACATATCCACAGACAGTTCAAATATATCAAATTCATTCTTGATAGAGCTAAATACTAAAATACGAGGGGTATTTTTTAAATAAGGTCTGTTTTTTCAATAAGAAGAAAAATACTTGAAATATCATTAAAATATATTTTTTACCATATTCTACATACTTGTATTTATCTACTTTTCTACATAATTTCCATTTTTGTTCAAACATTTGTCATAACTCTCAACAAGTTTTTGAATTCCGACGTCCAAGAAATCTGCCGCCTGTGAAGAAGCCCAATCCATGACTGCAGTTTTCACTTCTTCGTCGTCGTTGTACCGTTGACCACCAAGGAACTCCTTTAAGTACCGAAACAAGTGAAAATCACTGGGTGCAAGGTCTGGGCTGTAAGGTGGACGATCCAGTTGTTCCCATCCAAAAGACGTGATTTGATCTTGTGTTTGTGCAGAAACATGTGGCCTTGCATTGTCATGGAGCAAACATCACACCGGAAGACAGTAGACCACGCCGCTTGTTTTCTATGGCACGTCGAAGTTTTCTCAAGGTCACAATACGCATCAGAATTGATTGTTGCCTCTCGGCATAAAATCCCCTTCCTATCCTAAAAGACAGTTGCCATGATCTTTCGTGCTGAAATTGTCCGTTTGGCTTTCACTCTGGTTGGTGTCCCCATTCCATTGACTGTTGCTTGGACTCGTGTGAGTCATGTGATACACCCAAGTCTCATCTCCTGTAACGATGTGGTCCAACAATTCATCTCCTTCCTGATTCGAATTACACTATTTTCTTAAACATTATAAACTTCTACAGCTCAGCACATAGACAAAGCGTGCTGGGAGCAGACGCGCATGCGCACTGGGGCGATCGCGCTTCGTTCTCATTCTCATTCACAAAGAGACCTTATTTAAAAAATACACCTCGTAGTTATAGGACCCTCATTTTTCTTCATCTTGTCACACTATATACGGTGTTAGTGCGTTTGTTTTAATTGGGCGAGATATAGGACGCGATTTTCCAAGCATCTCTATGCACTCGGGCAATATTTAGCCCATTGTACACCCCAAATATGAATTTTGCCCATTTAAGGTACCTATATATAAGGTGCAATCATATGAAACCCTAATCGCGTTCATCCCTATAATAAACATTCCGTATCTTTTGAGTAGTTCATATGTTGCAAAGACAAGCGGTTTCATGATGCTGTAATCGCCAATTGATGTGGAGGTGTGGTGATAGCTACGTTGGCAGAGCGCTTGCGTTGTGGACAAAATGTCTATTATGGCTTGTGTTCTCTCGTCGATATTACCACGCAATGTAAAAAATCTTGTACTGCAACCCACCATATACAATTTCCAGATTCGGTTGGCAACCGGGGGGTCGAATCCTAAAAACCTTCGTCGGAATTTCTGTCGTCTGGAATCGACGTTAAACTATAAATTCACAGTGTTTTTACCTTAGTACCGAGGAGAAACACGTGGCAGAGCAGAGGTTGGTGTCCAGCAGCGGAATGAAAAGGCTGTTGATGATGTTTGCTATATGTTGTTGTAACTGCATCTAAATTAGTATTTTTATTAACAATGTGCAGAAATAGGGAATTTTTCCCAAAATAGAGCAAAACATTAGTTTTATGTAGTATATAGGGATTTTTTTAAGCGACCTTTTTTTTATCATTATATCTCTTGCACAGATATACGGAATGTATGATATTATGCATCGTTATATAAGTTATAGTTCGTGATGTATAACTTAATATAAGTTTTAGAACAAAAATATAGTGGCCGGATTGTGGTTTAATTTACAATGTTAATGGATATAAATTTATTAGTTTTATTCGAAGATACGGCGCCCGTAAATAATTTGCGCTGGATATCCGGGCTGTTCAGGGTTTTGCGTGAATACACCACTGACCATATGGACCAAGAACACTCGTTTTGATTACTGTTTATGTAAATATTAACCCCGAAGGTAGTTCCACCTTGTAAGCAGTGGCGGCTCGTGAGTTAAGAAAGAGGGTGGGCACAAGAAAAAACTTACCTATTTTTTGTACATAAAATCATAGATTAAGGAAACTTTAATCTATGATAAAATCCATTCACCTATTTTTCATGCTGGAAAAGAAGACGTCTATGACTTTGTTATCAAAATCCGGGATAGACTGGACGAACTTCTTTTCTATCGATAGGACCGCCAATGCGTTCGTCACTAAAAGTGGCAAAATACCACCTACGTCACACATGTCATCGCGCTCATAAATTGCTGAAAGTTCACTTTTCAATGTTACACTGTCCAACATAGGATAAGATTTCACAGTTTCATCAAAATATTTTTGTGGAAATGCATGCCTATAAGTTTTAAAATTTTGAGAATCGAATAATTTTGCTGCACTGAAGTGATCCCTAAAATCAAATCGGTCGCTAATTTGGCTTAAAATAGTGTCACATACTTCCTTTGCAATAACAGCTCTGTTATCTCCAGCTGTCGTTTTTTGTCTTTTCCTTGCAGGTTCTTCATTATTGCGTTCTTGATTGTCATTGTCAGTAGAATTTCTAATTCGATTAATTTGCTGTTGGAATTGTTCAATTGCCTTTTACAGTTGAGCACTGTCAATCCCGCGCATTTGAGTGTGAATATATAA
>JABXWE010019692.1:0-26428 GCA_014611495.1 Limonius californicus | reverse complement strand
GCACCATAGCTTCGTCAACGCTATGATTTTCGCACAATGGGGCGAACTCTTGGAATAACTCATTCATTTTGTTGATAAGAGGTCTCACCTTAGCAAAACGATCTGACATCTAAATTGCTATTATCACAACAATGCAGATTGCTGAAAATAAATTCGAAGCGATCTCTAGATATGGCACGGGCTACAAGTTCATTGTGAGTATTAAGAGCATTTTCCCAAAACATTCTACGCCGAGGAATTTGAACATACCCACTAAGGAGCAGAACAGCGAAGAAAGTTTTTATTTCAGCATTAGTGATGTTTCCATTTCTATTTTTATCAGCAGCATATTTATTTGAATAAGCGACAAACATATCAATTACTTCGTCATTCCAAAAGAAAGAAAAAAGTTCAATTGGTGAATTATTATTGTGAGCACAACTTCTTTTTGGCACCTCCAAATTGGTTGTCACTATATCAGAATTCTTCCAATTGTATGTACATTTTTTAGTTGTACCCGTTTTGATTTATCTATTCGTGCTTTTAGTTCTGACAGTGTTAGATTGTCTTCACTGTCGTCACTATCAATACTGTTGTCATTCTGCATAAGTTTGGCATCGGCTCCAAGCTGCGATCCAGGTAAATTGTTAACGTCCATAAAGTCCTCTCGCCAGAGTCTTCATCTGTTACAGGATCACAAGCATTTGTAGGAGGCAACACTGCTATTGCAATATCATCATTTATTGAATCATCTTCAATTAATTGAAGAAGTTCGTGTAAGGTAAGGCCTCTGCAAAAAAATTATACCTTTAGACATACATCTGCCTACTGTCCTTTTAAAAGAACACCTTGTTTTTGATAAGACAAAACATACTTTAGATGACTTGACTAAAGTGGGTTCAAGTTATTGCTAAATGAAACCATAACATATAATAATACAGTAAAATTTATTGAAATTTGTGCTACTAAATAGAGTAAATACTCACCCTGCTAAATTTAGGTCTATCGGAGCATTCATTATAAATTTTTAAACCACGTGTAGCACTTGTACACTTGTTACACCGGTAAAAACTACAATATGCCACTCTTTGACAGTCAGTTGACATGTTACTACATGGCCATCTATTGGTATTAACGAGATCGTACTAAAACAACTGCAGATAACTGTTGAAATGCTATAAAAGGACAGTAGGCATATCTGGGTTAAGCCAATGTAATGATCTGAGGGAAATTCCTTTAAATATTGTTAGAGACATGCAAAATTCAAACAAATACAGCATGTTTTGTTACTGAAAGTGGAATTTATCCCGCCAACGAAGAAGTATTTTGTTAACCACATATACAGGGAAGCCTATGCTGTGGCCAAAACAATCAAATTAATTCAAGCTTAAAAAATATAATTAGTCTTTATTTAGTATCTTCTTGCGTTATTTATACAACTATGTACAGTAAAAAAGAAAAAGTGGAAATTCTAATGTGGTGTCAGAATGGTAACAGATTAAGAACTGTGAGAGACTTATTTTCACTAAAGTATCCAGAAAGACCTATTACTTATATTCGAACCATGCAAACAATTGTAAGAAAATTTAAATCAAAGAGATGCGTAATAAATTCCCATAAAATAAGAAGTAAAAGTATTCACGTTTTAACCGAAGAAATAAAATTAAATATTTTAAGCTACGTCGAAGAAAACCCCATAGTATCACTACGAGAAATAGATTCACACTTTAATGTTTCTAAAACCTCGGTATTTATAACACTAAAAGAATTTAAATTTAAATCGTACAAATTTTCTAATCACCAACAACTATTCGATGAAGCCAAAGAAAAAAGAACAATATTTTGTGTAACATTCTTTAATTTGCTGGATGAACATGAATACATTTTAAATAAGATAGTTTTTAGTGATGAAACAACTTTCACGATAAATGGAGAAGTCAATTCACAAAATTTTCGGTGTGTATTATAATTCCTCGTCTATGCACTATCCATTATCCTGCTAATCTTATTCCTTAGCTATTGGTCTGCACTAGCCGCCATTTACAAATTTAACTCACAGTCAATACACTGGCAAAGTTAACGTATGGCTAGGAATAGTTGAAAATAAGCTTATCGGTCCATTATTTTATTAGATGATGGTAATCTCAATACAGCAAAACATTTAGAGCTATTAAAGAACGACATCAATAGATAACTTAAACATCGATGACCCGTGGTTTTAGATGGATGGAGCCCCTCCGCATTCCGCAAATGCTATAAGAAACTTTCTAAACGACAGGTTTCCAGGACGTTGGATCGGACCCGTGGACCCCGCATTCTGCAGATTTGTCACCCAATAACCTCTTTGCTTGGGGATACCTGAAATCAAAAATGTATACAAATATTCCAATACAAAGTATTGATGAATTAGAAGATCGCATACGTACCGAATGCAACAGCTTGAATCCTGACTTTCTTGCGAATGCCGTGGGTGCTTTTCAACACCGTTTAGGTTATTGTTTAGAAGTATAAGGTGGCCATTTCAAATACTTGTTGTAACTGCTGTTCTTAGTTTCGTTTCCGTTTGCTGCCATTGATATTTAATGTTTTACAATAATAATCATTGTTGTTGTTCCACTAATTTTGATTTAACTATTTATATAAACACCGCATCGAACATAACATTCATACTAAAATTATTCACAACTACAGTGACGTTTGCTATTGTTTTCTAGTTGTCTGTATAGTTGATTGCCTGCATAATAGGTGTAATTGATGTGTTCTTTTTAAAAGTATATATAGGCAATGTATACTGAAAAAAAATTCCCTGTATGTCATCCCACACCACGACAGCTTATATAATAGATTCTTTGAGAAATTGCCAAACAAAGCAAGCAGCGTAGCCTACCAGTTCACCTAATTAAGTAACTGGTAGTTACAGCTTGTGGTAGTGCGAGAAAAAAAGGAACTCACATACTGACCAAATATTCAAATATAGTGTCTGCCTCAACAAGTGAATTAAACAGTAAAATTAGTGTATCAAATATCAAACCCATACCTAAAAAGTTGTATTAAATAAATTTCATAGAAACGGATTCCCCTATTTCTCATTCGAATCAAGAGAAAAAGTATCTCTTACACAGTAAGAAAATGAGATAGTCTTGTTAAAACTATTATATAATGTCATGACTCAAAACATTTAATAGGGAAAATTGTTTATCAAACTATGATGTTTAGAAAAAGTTATATTATCTAAAATGAATTTTCATATATGAATATCAGTGCCTACGTTATTTTACTTAATCTATATGCACATAGATAATAATGTATTGTGTAAGAACACGGCAGAATATATCTAAAATAAATTCGAAATATTCTTTAACTTTGTTTTTATTGTTATCAATTTCTTTCTTAGCAGACAAGTTGTTTTCGAAGAAAAGTTAGATTATTATTTTTCTATTGATTCTTAAAAAGCCGTATGTACTTCGTTACTAGAAGGCTCGATATTGTTTTAGCGGGCATATTATTTTGTGAGCCTTCTTTTCCAGTCTTGAGCTTATTTATATTGTACTTTATAAACTTCCAACTTTCTACATAAAAATACTAAGAATGTATTTTATTAACAATACGAAAAAATAATGTGTGTATAAGATAATATGTTTTAGAAGAATTCAACTGAAATAACTGCCAAAACGGTGATCGCTACTGAGTAAATTTATAGGTATTAGTTGAACTCGTTAACTACTTCCCACGTTTTGTTAGTTTCTCTAAAAAATGATGAAGACGCTGTGTTGACGTGTAAGATCTGCAACAGAATGTGTCGGTGTCAAAGTTAATCTTATTTATTAGTAATGGATCGCCCTTAAGACTTTTGTATTGTTGCATTCTTCTGATTATTATCTTTTTTAATAAACCACCATGAAGATTGTTCCAGATTGTCTTTCCCTGGTTGTCTCTGTTTGTTTACATACTCGCTAATATTTAAAATTGTAAGTTCCTCTCGCCATTATTTTATTTTGTTGTCCTTTCTGTACATTTCTGTGTTTTTAAAAGATAAATAAATTGTCTGCTTCAACAATACTATTTTCTTCTTCAAGTGGTTTGTTTCTTACGATTCGTAATTCATATGTTGTCTGCACTCTACAAACTACCTCTTCTGATAGCACACCTGTAGTAAAAGGTATTTGTGGAGTCTTCTGGCATTATCTCCATGATACCTTCTACTTATTTGTAGAATTAAACCAGTATCGTTTATAAACGCATTTGTATGTGTAGTTACATTTATATGTTTAGTTGCATTTATATGTTCAGTTGAATTTTTAGTACAGCAAAAGCATACTAATAATCTTACAACTATCATTGGAACTGACACTATATACTTTCCTAGTCCTCTTTCGTAAGAGTATGCGGATATTTCATGTTCTAAATTACTTTTCTTGGTTGTATTGACGGCAATAGGAAAAGCTTCGTATCTTTCAGTTATTTTCATTTGAATGTCATTCTGCTGTAAAGAAGTTATAACTACTAGTGCATTGTCACTTTATATCAGATCATAATGTGTATGTAAAATGTTAGGTCTTTATATCAATTAACAACCCTACATTTTAAATACCTTACAGCTAGAACCGGGAGTGAAACCCAACTGAGAACTAAAAATTATATGATTGTAATAATAACAAAGCTACCCACATTTCAACATCAATATAGTATCAACTGTATTAAAATTTTTGAATAATATTCTATTCTATTATTTATTGTTCCACTTCATTTGTTGATCAATTGTGTTACATAAATCAACACACCTTCAGAAATTCATTGTTGATATAATTCTACGAAAAAAGAACTCGTAGTGTTACTGTGAACTTTAAAAATAGTTTGTTATAAGTTTTGTAGTATTCTTTATGTCTGCAGCGTTTCCTGAACGCGAAATACTTAAAATTCCGCTCTAGAAATCAATATATGTATCGAATATGCTCACAAAAGCAGAATTCGGGAATGTGGCTATTATCCTATCTGCATTGTTGAAGCCGTTCCATAATGACCTTCTAATATCACATGCAAGGTAACGACATTCGCCCTGCGATACAGACGTCTAAAAAACAGCTCTATCGAAAATTCCATCACTTTTACACAATACAGCTAATTAATTCAGCGGCGAAAATTAGCCATTCTAAATTAGTGAGTCCGCAAAACAGAAGAGGAAAAGTTTATTAGGATCCGTAGAATTTCTGAAAAAAGAGATATGAACTTTCAAAAGAACGTCTTAAATTGCTTTGGAATTTGCCGCAGATTCATATTCCGGGAATACGGAACATAATTCAAATCCTGAAGTATATTAAATACTCCAGCCTGCTCGAGTCTACGGGAGTATTAACGGCTCGTATACTTGCCTCTCCTTGTAGAATTGCTGTCGGCCTTTATTTAATTATGTTATATCTTAATGAACTAACGCAAGGAATGTTTTTTGGATGAAATTTATTTCAGTTCTGAAATTGAGGAGCTTCCCCTAAGAAGGCAACGCTGGAAGCTAGCAATAATCAGATTTAGACAAACGGTTTCGGGAATCACGTAAGCTTTCCACAGTGTCCAATGTCTAGACATTTAGGTATAAAGAAGAAAGTTTTATTAAAGACATTTACCAATTCGCAAATATGGATGTTGGTTTATTTTCTTGAGAGGTTGATATTGTGAAAACAATTTTTAATCTTAATTTTTTTACACATTGACGACATGAATTAATTGATAAGGTAATGCATCGTTTCAGCTGATAAATGTAGTGTATTGGGTAGCCAACAAAAACGAGTGCTTCTACTATATAATAGTTATAATTGTTGTTTGAAAATGCAGTAGATTGTCTATTATCCGGAGCCGGATTAACCAGATTGTGGATTAACCAAGATAGCTACTAATCAGGAAGAAAGCAAATTATTTGTATTGAATTGTGTTTCAATAACTGAATTGATTTGTGATATATGTTAAATAATGATGCATGGAAATAATGTCAAATGTCTGGATGCAACACAATATAAAAAAATAATCAAGTTAAGTTACCATATTCAAATTATAGATTAAAATTTATAAAATTAATTTGGGAAAATTGAAATTAACTTATAACATCCGAAACTAGCTTGTAATATTTAAAAACAGAATCACGTTAAATTCTGGATAAATATAAAAGCATTAAACACTTGAATTTCTATTATTGTGCAAGATTAAAGTTACCACATTCAATTTGCTGTTTCAATTCTTAATAATGCATTGTATTATCTTGCACGGTGTACTGCATTAACAGACAACAATATGGCATCTGTGGAAGGCCTTATTAGAGAAAATCGTCGAATTTCAATTAGAAAAATTTCAGAAATTGCTGGTGCGAGTGTGGGATCTGTCCATGGTATTGTTCGTAATCTGGGTTATAGCAAAGTTTGTTCGCAATGGATTCCTCGTCTCTTGTCTAATGGACAAAAATACTTGCAAATGGGCTTATCTCGGCAATACCTCACATACAACAGGCAATATGGTGATGAATTTCTTCTGTCAATGGTTGCTAGTAACGAAACTTGGTGCCTTTACTGCGAACCATCCAGTAAGCTATCGTGGATGCAGTGGAAACGTTCAAGTTTAAAGCGCACCATTCTGTAGGCAGAGTGATGCAAAAAAATTTTTCGGCCATGAAGGACTCTCGTTTATAGAATTTGATGAACCTGGAGTAAATGTTAATGCAAATCTGTACAATGAAACTTTGAACAAGCTTCATCAAGCAATAAGAGGGAAACGTCCAGGAAAACTTAGCGTGGGGTCATTTTGTTGCACGACAACGCTAGGCCTCATGTTGCTAATATGATAAAAGAAAATCTTCGTCTATAAAAATGGAGGGTTTTACGAGCATCCACCATATAGTCCGGATCTATCGCCTTGCGATTTACATGTTTTTGGACCGCTGAAAAAGGCGTTGAAAGGTCGGCATTTTGAGTCTGACGCAGAAGTACCTACAGATAGCTGTGGAAGACTTCTTCAATCAGCAGCCACAAGAATACTATGAGCAGGGTATAGGTCGGTTAGTAAAACAATGGGATATGTGCCTCAACTGTGACGGTACTTATTTGTAATTAAATTGTTGAATACATTTTTTTAGAAAGCAAAGATGGGTTTCAATTGAACACACCTTGTATTAGACAATAATTATACCACCTTACGCCTTACTCTTCTTCTTAAACAATGCATGCTGTCGTTTGAAATTTAAATTACATGACTGACTAATCTACCTTGAGAAATCATCAATTTTTTTAAACACGTTTCCAAATTTTGTGATTGATTGTAGAAATACTAATCTTTTTGTGCTAATTATTTAATGTTTCGTATACCCTTTCCTGGTTAGAATTGTTTTTCTAAAAGTTGCGGTTAAAATGCTAAGTATCGCCTTGCCTAATAATTGATGTTTACGGGACTTGTTGCAAAGCAGTGCTCTTAGGTAGATTTATAATAATTATTTAAAAATTAGAGCGGTCAGGAAGTTAGGATGAGGATCCTCAAGTGAGTGCAAAGTTCACGTGTTTAGGACAAGCGAATATCAAATGCAAGTTGATTAATTGTTGATGCAATGAGGTGGTGTTTACCTAAGTATTTGGTATCTGTAAGGTGGTGTAGATAAGGTTTTCGTATATGCTGCAGCAATTGTTTTCTGAAGTTGTAGATAATGCTTTTGTTTTTGTTGATGTTTGACTGTTAGTAATTGTAATTATAGTGTTATTGTGATTGGGTGCTTGCGAGCTCGCCAACAATACGGGGAGTTAGTGAACCCGCGTAGGCTGCTTAATGCTTGGAGGGTTGGTGAATCAGTGTTGCTATTCCGCTTCACCTTCGGTCACGGAGTGTGGTAGCCAATGATCTCTACATTGTGTTTTGCGGAGTGGCCTGTGGAGAGCCTGTTTCTCACTCTTTCTTGTGGTGCACGTACGGTCTCTGGCGGAAGTCATTTGGGAATTACAATAACATGAATACACCCATTGCCCGATGGTAACCTTCGGTTGCCCAATACCTGTTGCAAGTTAGGTACATCAGAAACTCTCCTAAAAACTTCCGTGTCAAGGTCACGCCACCCCGAACGAGAACAACAAGAGACGGTCATGTCGCAGTGTTAAAGGGGAGCACACTTATCCGATTCTAAGACCACATGGGTGAGTTGAGTTAATTATTTATTACTGCTTGTAAAAATTCTCACACCATCTCGACGGCTTCGTATGTGATATTTATGGTAATACGTTTACTTGATGTTGCTCTTCTGTAAATTACCTACATAACGATTATTTACCAGTTCCTTTAAAAATAGTAGAGTACACAACGAAAATGGTTCTATAATTGAAAATATTAAATAATTACCAGTAAATCAAAAAATATTTATAGAGATCGATCCAGATCAATTTTAGCAGCAGAATCAAAACATTGAAAATTAGATATTTATATTTCTTTATTTATTAGTACACAATTAACTGCTTTGTTTTCATCTATAAATTAAATTCCTAAGAAGGTGAGGATATCATACAAATTTAATTCAAAACGAATGAATCGTTTAAAATATTATTGATATACTTGCCCTAACGCATTTGAAATGTTGTTTACATAAAGTGTCTTCTTGAAAACATGTTCATTGTCAGTAGACACTGAAAATGTCGATATGATAAATAATACAAGTGTACCTACTGTTATGATGGCTTTCTGTTAACTGGAATTAATTTCAGTTATAAATAAATCACTTCGGGTAGACGAAATATATTTCATATGCGGTAATTAATGTTAATCATTTATTTTTCTAACTTATGTAATCCATAAAAAACCTTGCATATGAAAATTTTTAACTAATTTTTGTTTAAAGTTGAAAAGCAACAGCCACGTCGAATGTCAATATTTGACATTTCAAATTCAAGTTATTGAACTACTCATAATCTCTAGAAAGAGTGACTTTAAAATATGTATATTTGTTCACATCAAACAAGTTTAATTAATTTAGTAATTGACAGTTTGAAAGAATTTATATTTTTAGCAAAATTCGTTTTTCGTGTTCTATTTCCAAATATTCAGCACATCACATAATAATGTTGGCGTTTGTCATAAACGGATTGCTTCTTCGCAGTACATAAAAGTTACTTTATTGCAGTATGAACTGCATTGCACTTTGGTGTCAGTTTTGAAAACTGTGGTAGTGAAGGAAGGTAGTTATTGGTCACGTTCGACTCGTTCTCCACACGAACTGTCTCTTCTTTCAAGCGTGTTATTTCTAAGCCGTCTTTGTATTCAGTACGGTTCATACCTTCCAGGCCAAGCCTTATTGCAGGCGTATTATTATTGTCTTATTTATTATTCCACTCTCATTTCAAATATATAGGCACATTTATAATTAAATTCTGAATGGCTTGACTTTGATTTATGAGCCTTTCTTCCCTGTAGAGTAAGCTAAAATATTAAGATAAGATTTCGTTAATACCTTCAGCTCACAATAATTCTGATTCGGTTTAATTAATAAAAGCAAGAAGGATAGGATTTCACTTAAAGAAATTGCGATTACTTACAAGATTCCTGGAGGTGCTAGGTGATAACGTAAATGTAAATTATTGAACCAAAAAGTAATTGATATATTTAAGGCGCATGGCATCAATACTTGAGACGTAATATTCAACATTTACGGTGTCCTGTCACAACAGGATAAAACCTAGGCTGTAACAACATATTTAAATCTACAATCAATTGTAGATTATCGACTATTAGATTATTTAAAAAATTGTTTATTCCAGTAATTGTTCGTCGAATAATCGAATACAAATGTTCAAGGAGTTAATATGATTAGATAAACATTATTCAAAATTTAGTTTCTGGTCGATAATGATTTTATTGTATAAAAGACATGAATAAATAATTACGTGCATAAATTAATGTACAAATGAGTTCGGTAGTTTGTAAAATATTAAACTTAGAAACTTATAAATATTTCCTTCAAGTATTGGTTTCAACAAAAAAATTTAAATTTTTCATTCTTATATGATTCCAAAATATTTCTATCACACTCTTCTTTTCTTCAGCTAATTGTTGCCCACTGCAGGATATAAGTCTCTTCTAATCTCTTCCATTAATTTCTGTCTTGAGCTATTTGGTGCCAAAGGGTGCCCGCTGTTCTCGTTACATAATCTAGCCATCTTTTTGGAGGTCTACCTATACTCCTTGTTTCCCGGGGTCGCCACCGAATTAACTTTTTCGTCCATTGGCTGTTGTTTTGTCTGGCTACATGACCAACCCATTGCTACTTGAGATGTACGACACGCTCTATGATATCTGTGGCTTAGGATTTCTGTACAATGATATAATTTCGCACTCTACCCTCAGGCCGATGCCCAGCATTCTTCGCTCAATTGTCGTTGCGTCGTTCTAAGTCTGTTTACTCTTCTTTCTGTCGGTGTGGCAGTTTCCAGAGCATAGGCAGCACGCACGTGTCGTATACTTTCCGTTTCAGGCAGATTGAAATCTTTAAATATATATTGAAGCCTCCCAAAAGCCGACCAAGTTAAAGCTACTTTTCTGCCAATCTCCGCCGTTTGGTTTTCCTTTCAAAGCTTTACTGTGTGCCCGAAATATATGTACTGATCTACGTTCTCTCTATCAGACTGGTGATATGCATATCAAATAGTAGAACTAAATTAATTCAAATAAGATGCAACTAGGCTAGACATATATAAAAATAATACAACTTTCAAAAATTTACTTTTTGTTAAATTTTTTTTAAACTTATGATAAAGATTATTTACAGTCTACTCTGCATGAAGTATTAAGTAAATGTGCTAGCATTCAATAGGCTTGACAGGAGAACCCATTCATTGATGGTACTCCTGTAGTACTCCATCCACTTAGGACACTGTTAACAGATCACGAGACCGTCTTCTATTTAGGCGTCTTGCAGTTAAGACCTGTATGACACGGCACAGACCTTTGTACAAATTTTGTTCAAAACCTTGTAAAAAATTCTATGGATTCATGTCTTAAAACCTACAGAATTCTGTTCAAAGTCGTCGTCGCATCGATGCGCAAACGGGCAATTTATAGTGTTTGTTAACAATAACAGAGGGCAAAAAGGAATATGTTACCATGTGTTTACCCCGCCTGCCAACACTCCACGCATTTTCTCTTATCTCGCTCGCTTCTTTATTGTTGCAGCTTGTTTGCTTTGTCGTGCGTTCATGCAAGATAAATAAATAAAAGTGCTACGAACTTATGCATTAGCCTAATATTATAAAATCTTCTCAGAATTCTACATTATCGACTGTCACCTGATTATTTTGACAGTCTTCCCACAGATGTCACCGTAATTTGCACCTATTTGCGCATGCTTACAGACAAGATTGTGTACAAAATTTTGTTTAGAATTTTGTTCAAAGTGTTTTTACAAAATTCTGTAGATTCATGTTCTAAAATCTATGGAATTTTATACAAAGTAGGAGTCGCATCGATGCGCAGGCGAGCCATTTTTAGTGTTTATTAGCGATCACAGAGGGCAGAGCAGAATATGTTTACCACGTGATTACCCCGCCTGCCGACACTTCGCGCAGATTTTCTTATCTCGCTCGCGTTCTTTATTGCTGCGGCTTTGTCGTGCGTTCATGTAAAATAAATAAATAAAAGCGCTTACTTATGCATTAACCTAATATTATAAAATCTTTATAGAATTCGACATTATCGACAGTCACCTGAATATTTTGACAGCTTTCTCACAGATGTCACCGTAATTTGCAACTATTTGTCCATGCTTACACACACAGCACACAAATAGTACAATTTAGAATGAGCCAGGAAGAACTACGCGCTAAACAAATGAGATGTCCAAACCAAAAAGCTCGCCGCCACTGGCATACAACATTATCTTTGATAAACAAACAGAACTACGTAGCCAGCGACGTTCGAGTTTACAAATTAAATACACTTTAATACACATTACGCTTAACAAGTAATGGCACAATTAGCGACAGAAGTTCGCTTAAAAAAAGATTATGTCATTTTAAAGCAGTAATGAAACGATGGGCAACTGAAGGTTACCTCACTTTTAATATAACAAGGAAATTAAACTATTCTGTTTCTTATTTACAAACTAGGCACTGGTAAACTGGGGAAAAAGAATCACTGTATGGTACACTGGTAAGTTTACCTTAATTCTCTTCAGAGGAGCAGAAAGAGGCACAATTTGGGGTGTTCCTAGGTTCTTAAGAAGCAGAAAAAAAGTCGCAGGCACACCTCTGAAGGCTGGATCATTCAGAAAGCACCAGCGGACGGGAGTTGAAACGATTGCGCCACAGCAATCGCAAAGACTTTCTTTGGGAAACGGGAAATCTCGAGTGTTCTTGCAGTCCGGAACGAAACCTCCATTGTACGAGATTTTAACGTGCAACGATGAAGTAAGAAGGGTCATGGGGTTGGCGGTAATCCGACACAGGTCGAGAGAAAATTTTAATACTAGATATTCTGTAATAAACTCTCGCTTTCGGACAAACCATGTGGTTTCACCTTCAGAAGCTTGTGCTGATTCCTTTCCCCCTGCTGCAAAAATCCGCACGAAACGTATTCATTCTACAACAAAATCTTCCACGGGGAACTTCCGAGGGGCGTAGGATTTTCACGGCCATGCTGTACAAAGAACAAAGAATTCTAGGAACTGTTTTCAATCAGCATACAGACTAAACATACTCGTCAGTGTTCCTTTAAATTCGGAAAGGGCGACCTCCAATAAAATATAGTAATATACTATGGACGGCTATTAAAATAAGACTATAATTCATATGAAGTGGCAAAACTAAACGATAGTTACAAACACCAATCCTTTATCTTTAATAATTTGCAAATAATACAATAATATCATCAATTGTGCTTATGCCAAATAAGTTAGACATCTTAAGTGACAAAAACCAAAGCGGTGTGCAGTTTATTATTACATGCTAGTGTACTTGATATTAGCTGTAAAATTAATTGTTAACATTATAGGCGAACAGAATCAAGTTCTACATCAAATCAGAAGGCAGTTAACGCCAATACAGGTTGTTCAAGCGGTAACGTTGCTGCAAGAAGGACGATCGCAGCGGTACGTGGCTCATCAATTGTAAATTGTAGGGAAACTACGTGGAAGCTTCGAACACGTTATAGGGTGACCGGAATTGTTACTACTGGTGGAAACAGAAAAAATACTGCAGGTAAGGACTGTTTTCTTCGTTTGCAAGCCCTTCGTAGTCGTATAGCTACAGCACGAGACCTTCAGGCAAGCGTTCGACAAACTACACGGTGCAGAGTTAATGACCAAACTGTTCATAATAGACTAAGGTCCAGAAGACCTATTAAAGTGTCCAAACTGGCCAGCTATCATCATATAATACGATTGCAATTCGGCCGAGAATACTTACCCGGCAATTGAGGCACTGGCGATGTGTAATGTTTACAAACAAGTCCAGGTTCATTCTGTCAGGTAATTATGGACGTCTGCGTGTATGGAGAAGACCAGAAGAACGATACCCTTACAATAAAATACATGAAACTATTCTTTTTGGTGGTTGGTGGGTAATGGTATGACGCCGCATCACATTAGATACCCGCACTGAGCTTATCATTATTTTTTGTGCAATTGTACGCGAAGTGACAACTTCGCGTACGCCATGCAAGCCGCAAAATTCAATTTCGCGGCCGTTGTCATAGCGACGGCCGCAAAATTTAATTTCGCGGCCGCTGTCATAACGACGGCCATTAAACTAAATGTCACTTATATATTTATTTTGACGCATGAGAATGGACAGTTTTTAGAAATTATTTATTATTTACCTCATTTCCATGGTAACATGAAAGTCGACCGTCTTTCTATTTACGACGAAAATTATAATTTTTAAAATGTTTTCAATAATTATTGAGGATTCTACACAATTGCACAAAAAATGTTGTGTACACTGCGGCCGCGTCATTCTTTAACGTCCTCGAGGTTGCCTTGCCTCGGCCGCAAGCGGCCTCGGCGGCAATCATCCTCTCGGTACGTTAAAGAATGATTTCGCGGCCTAAGTATACAAATAACTATTAAAAGGTGTTCTAAACGCACAGCGACACATACATGAAGTTCTCCATGTACATATTCGTCCCCACATGCAAAATTGTAGTCGGGAATTCGTCTACATGCATGGTAGAGGTAGACCACACATCGCAAACACAGTAAAAAAATATTTTCATACTCGAGACATTCAAACAATGAATTGGCCAGCATGTTCTTACGATATAAAGCTCATGGACCACATCTGGGATATGCTGGGAAGAGGTATTTGCACTAGTTCAAACCCCTCCCACAAACTTGCACAGTCGGAATAAACTCGGGTAGAAGAATGGCAACACATTCCACAGGATGTGATCGTAGGCTAATTCGAAGTAAGCTATACGCTATCAATCAGCAATTCGACCAAGGGGATGCAATACTTCGCACTGAATTTATTTGTATAATAAATAGTGAAGTGAAATTAACTTAAGACATTACGTTTTTTATCAGACATTTCCTGGATTACTTTAGTTTTTGTTACTGATAAGCTCTAAGCTAACCAAAACCATATAGCACTGTACAAATACACAATTTATCTAGATATATACGAAGTTTCAACAAGGTTCCTAAACTGAAAGTAAATTTACGCCAATTTGAAAAACTGACTACTACTTTTTTTGAGTAGTGTAACTAACTGTACACAATAACATTAATGGACACACAGCTTCAATAATAAAATAAAAAAAGATAACTCTCGCAATAAACTAGAGCACACCGCACTTTATTCAATTAGGTATGCACAATATAATTGCTGAACACACAACTCTAATATTGAATTAAATAACCACACTACTACGAATGACCAGACAATTCTAAGAATAAGTTGGAAACTCGTAGTTTAGCTTACTAAAATAACACAACTCAGATAATAAATTAATAACACAGTTACCAAGAATACAGCTTAGAAAAGCACAGAGTGTTGGCGAAATGGGAATCAATTTTAAAAGATTTAGATCTCTGACACGATCAATTTTATATCTAGTTGTTTAAATATGATAAAGGCTATCATTATAATAATATAATATCGACCTTGGAAATGAAATTGGTCAACCTAAATAATTATTATTAATTCTGCATTAACTAAGAGACTTTTAGTAACAGTAAATGAACCGTGTCGGCACTTTAGTAATATATACTTTGTAAATGCCAACGTAAATCACGTTGTAACGATTTTCGCGCCTAATGGAAGGCAACCCTTTTTACATTAAGTACATTTCGAAGGTTACTCTCCGTTTAACGCGCATAGTATAAATTAGAGTTTCGGAAATTTAGGGGGAACAGAAAAATTCCGAACGAGAAGGCTCGGATCAAGAGACTTGAGTATTGACGGTTGACCGGACGTATATGTGCAAGTGATTTAATTTTTGGGTAAATCGTTATCGATTTGGAAATTACTTTTCCGATTTAAAAGTCACGGCACACGAGTTGTTTCCTATAGTAGAGGAAGTACAGGGACTCCAGGCATTTAAAATTCCAATCTAGAGATTTTTTCGGTCAAGAAGATATTTTTTGGTATGCCAGTTCCCATCAACAGGTGAGTTGCAAATTAGAAAAAAAATTTTTCAGTCTTAAATCTTCCCCGAACTTTAATTCTAATATCAGACGATTTAATTTAGGTGGAAAACCGTAATTAAAATACAAAAAATTCTAAGTTTGGCCATTTGGCCCAATTGATAAGCAGGCTCGACGAGTTACCTTGGGACAGTTGTGTGTCACAGATAGAGCAGGCACGCCTGGAGCCGGTGATAAAGAATCCGGAGTACAGTCGCAGCGATAGCTGGTCCTATTTTTAAAAGGGAAGTGAAACAAAATTTGTTTATACTTTAAATTTCTTTTTAACCTGGCCGTTGTAATATATATCGTTAACTAAGATTAAGAATTAATTTATTCATTGATGTTGTGGCATTGAATTATACTATTGGGGTTTAGTTGGAGATATGTGTAGATAATAAGTACAATTGTAATATTTAATTTACTGAGGGAAACAATTTTACGTACACTAGATATATATATAGGGTGTTCCGATAGTGGGGATAGTATTGCGTTCCAAGATTTAACAGCTTGGATTTTTCTATTATTAGGTTGTTTTATGCTTTTGCATTATGCTAATCTGCGGAGATCTCCTACAATAATAGTGCGCTAAAATTTTATTTATCTTACTCTAGTAGCGCAATGAATGTCCTTCAATTTGTTCGAGTCTCGCCCAATTTACTTCGTGTTATGTTACTTTCCGTGAACGTAAAATTGGGACTGGTAACTTAATTTGCTTTGTATCGAAGAATTCGAATTGTGGGTTTGTGTCATTTATTAATTAAATGAGGTTTTGGTTGCAACCTGTCTTTTCTTTTACGACGAAATATCTGAAACTAAGTCTACATAAAGCACAGATAGTAGATATAAAGGTAGGTGATTAGCTATCGTGGAGTCCGACTTCTCATTTTACACCTCGGACGATGTTAGTAAAGTATAAGTCTGTGGCGCCTATAAATTAATTGTTGGACCCTACTCCTTCTTCGATTGGGTTTTCGGGATACTAACATCCGTCAACTTGTTAATTTTCTACCTAAGCTGTGGCGTAGTTGCGAGGTTGTGTTTGTAATACAACCAATATATTTTTTTATGTAAGAAAGAACTTAGGCGTGACAACGTAAATGTGAATCTTTTATAGTATGACCTTGTCGCAGTGTCGCAATATTTTTGGATTGCAGAGAAAAATGTCACGAAGCCAATTCTAATTATTTAAATCTGCATGAGACCGATATTAAACTTCTGAGCTATTGCACTAAATAGTATAGTGATTATTTATTATTTATTATATTAATTATTTTCAACCACAAACTTATATTTCACTGTTAGTACTTTTCGATTTTGGATTATCTGAAAGTGTTTCAGAAATTCCAAGGCAACGTGAATTTAACGTTTATTACACTCTGTATAGCCCATTTAAACTAACTACCACGACTTCTATTTAAATTTACAATTTACAAATACAATAGATGAAAAATAATTGTAAAAATAACAAGGTATTTTAATAGGCTGCCAGCCACTTAAATACCTAACGGTCTGAACAGGAAAACAAGCTGATTGAAATGAACTGAAATGTAACAAAAAAGGCATCAAAGAGACAACCGGGAGGCAAAACAAATGTAAACTTCAGTTACGTATGTCCCATTGTGTGCTATTTACCCAAACTTACTGTTTAGTGTCAATTCATTTTCAAGCATTCTATTCTTCGGTTCCTATATTTTCCAGGAAAAATCCGCACAAAACATAAACTAAAAATAATTATTATTTAAAACTCCCAATCATTTATCATATTATTAAAATTTTCATCCTCCAAAAAAATATGAACGACCTTCCTGGGAAGCTTAAAAATTCCAGGAATTTATCTAGAATCACGCGTAAGTTTTATGACAGTAAGACATCTCAGTGGAACTATACGAAATAAGGGTTAACGAGTTGAACCCAATGAATATTAGTCTTGTGGGAGACAAAAAAGCCTTACTTGGAAAATTAGCACAAAGTCTTAAGAATATTGTTCCGCTCAGCTAATATTAAATTAATGGCAGTGTTTGGTATAAAAAATTCTAAATCTAATATAACTTGCAAAATGGGATAAAGAGAAAATCAAGAAACCTGATATTAAATTTTGCGTAACTTTCAAATCTTCCATAATTATTTACAGACTTGGAAAGGTCTTGCTTAAGCTTCAAATTAGAGAGGAGTCCTTGCAACTTTAAACGACCTTTCAATCTATGGAACGCGTTTATGAGGACACTGAAAGAAACCTATAATGAACATCAAGTCTGCGCCATAATAAGGTCATGAAATGCTCCGGGATGATGATGGGCTTGACCCAAGTTCATGATGTTGTTATTAGGTAGTTCAGAATCAAGCCGGTTAAGTGCAACATTTTCCAGCTTAAGGGCTCAGGTTTTATCCCTTGTGGATGATTATAGATCCACGCAACTATAAAAGAAGGAAAAAGAGCAGGAGCAGATAATACGTTTGATTTATGTTACGGAAAACCACGTTGTTAATCACGAGTTTTATCAGCCAGTAGTGAATCGACTGAGATCTCGTCATCCTGTTAATATTGACTAACGCATAACTACTCTGTCACACTGAATAATTCATACTTATGGATTTTTCATTGTTATTCGTGCATGGGTGTGCTTTACTGTTTGATTGACGAGTATGGTCTGTTTATTGGGCACTAGAATTTTCCATTCATTTATTAAACTACTCACTGCATAAAATAATAACATTTACTAATGTTAAAAATATTATATGTAATCATCAGGAGCCTCTAACTATTTCTGAACCTTATATATTTTAACTACACATAACTTATTTCGGTGTGTATTAATCAAGTTAGATTGTTAGATCAGATTATAAAACGAATTCCCATTTACATGGTTCTATGAAAATGCACAATGTTATCAGTTTAGATACTACTGTTGTAGACAAGCTGCCCACGATAATTTAGCTTTTAATTTAGAATCGGGACGTTACTTTTAAAGTAAAGATCCAGAATTAACGATGTAAACGGTAACACTGTAAATGTAGAGAAAGGACTAGTATTATCATTTTAAGATTAGTACAAAAATCGATAGGAACGGTAAAAGTATGACAGATGCTTGTATTGTTTCTCCCAAATCGTTCATATTTCATTCTTCAGGATTCGAAAGAATTTGTTATTTATAAAATATAATAAATTAAGGTAAGCGGTATATACTTGGTCATTTATTATGAAACGTTTTGAGCTATTTTGCAAGTATTTTTGAGTCGTAAGCACTGATTTGGATAGCAAATAACAAACAAAACACGAACTTTAATACAACCAATCTAGTTAGTTTTGTTTAAAAATGCTTTGTGGTTTCGCAAGTGATGTTCCAACACAAAGCTCTCGTTCTCGTGCCCTTGTTTGTCGATTAACTATTTTTTAACCTGTCGCCATCTCCAACTTTGTTGAAGTGTCATTAAATAAGACTTTGATTACAATCGCACTGTTGCGCTGCTAGAAGCACTCGTGAATGACTTTTTTAACGACGCAGGTTAAATGTTCTTTGTTGGTTGCACAACTGCCATTCTACTAACAAAGTAAGTTTGAGCTACAATAGTTTTTAGCGGGTGGTGGTGTAACGTATTGCGATTATTATCATATTGGTATTGTTACGTAAATGAAGGTGTTGTAAGGTTTTGCTGACAGTGTAACCAGAAAGATATGTAATATAAGGTATTGGATGGAATATTTCAAATTGTAATGCTGTGTGCATTCAATTGAATTGAGCTGTGTGCTCAGGAGTTATACTATGTGGGGGAAGTTCTAAGTTGTGAACTATTTTATTAGTAAATCTAAGTACTCCTAATAGATAACCAAAATTGTATGCTTCCAATTCATAATCAGAGCTGTCTACTCGTAATTTACTATAGCACTGTAAGCTTAAACTTATTAAAATTGAGTACTCACTGATAATAAGCGGCCTTTAAGGTGCTGGTTTGATAATTTTGTCAAGTACACCGCCAACAGTCCCTAGTAAGTACAACTTCTCTTCAAATTATAATTAATAGATCGATTCTGTGAAAAATATATTAAATTTTTGACGAGGTCCACGTTTGCTTTTGGTTATATGCGTCGAGCTAGGGAGAAAAGGTAAAAACGTCATGTGGAATGCAATAAATGATGTTTTGTAAGAGGTACTCCCTTGTGTAATGTTCAGCAATACAAGTGTGTAAATGTGAAACTGAGGATCAAAGTATTTTTGAAATTTATTAAAATCGAATTTCTAAAATTAGCACTTTCAGGGCCGACTCTAGCCTTAGGCACAAGAGGTACCGGACTAGGGGCAAAATGGCTTTTGGAGGCAAACATTGTAAAAAAGCAATAGTATTAAAGAAAACCAGAGAGTCGAAGCGTTGGTGGCACAAGCAGTGTCCTCCAAAATTCCTATTACAAAGGGCGTTGTTTTTATTACTTTTTGTTTTTGGATTGCATATTTGCCACTTACCACATTCAGCGAGGTATTCCTTAGAAGATTATCTGTTTACCAGGTTATTAAATTAATACTAATTTTGTGGGATCTCAACAGTATTGTATAAACACATACAGAATGATAACACGTCTTTTTTAATTTCTTATTGTTTTCCAATTTGTTAATATATTTTTGCGAAGTCCGAGCAAGAAATGTTCGTAGTTCTCAATTGCAATCTGTTGATTACAGAAGAATAATATAATTAAATCTTGTCTAGTTGTAAACAATGTTCTGCGGAACATTTGTAACGAGCTCGCAGAACACTAGTGTTCTGAGGACACCGGTTAAGAACCGGATTAGTCATATACACAACACACAAAAAACCGGTTAATCAATTGATTATTAGTTAACTAAACAGTAATTGGATTAATAGGGCTTTGAAAACTATAATACACGCCTATTAAGCAGGAAATACTGTTTGTCCGGTGAACTGGATAGAATAATACGAAAACAAGTTCTAACTACGACACTCATACTAAAATACTTCTGCGACACATGTTATTACTGTTACAATAGATGCTAAGCAAAGCGTTTATTTTGGAGACACATTATGAATTGTTTGTTATTTTGATGTTAGAGGTTCTTACCAAAACATATGAGTGAGGTATGAAGAAATAAAAGATAACTCTATGCTTTGCTAAGAAGTTTTGCCTGTTATTGCTATGTATATTTGTCGCAATGTTAAAATAATTTTTACATCTCAAACAATTCTGTGATGCATACGTTATCTTACAGGGCGTTGATAACCAAACCAACCAGACTTAGGCTAGAATGTTATTACCCATTAAAATTATCCGCAGGATTATGAAATTTCCCTCATCTTGGACAATTCCTCACATATGACGTGCGCTCTAGCAATATTAGCAAGAATTAGAAATACGTGTTTAATACAAACTTACAAGTGGTAAAGTATACCGTATACTGTAGAAAAACAAACAACCTTATGCAAATAGAAGATTGTAAATTTAATTTTATGTAAGATGTTTTAAATATGTTCTGTTAACCCTTTATATAGAATTAATATCACTTAAAAATATTAGCAGTTAATCATAAAATATATTTATTCTATATGGGCAGATCTAGAAGAATCCGGAACGAGAGAATTAGGAAGATCATGGGAATCAAGCATACAATAGTAGACGACATTAGATCGAGACAACTTAAATGGTATGGACATGTGAAACGTATGTCAGTTACTAAAGTAAATATTGAAATGGGCACCACAAGGAATGGGCAGAAGGGAAAGACCTAGTGGTGTCAAGGAATTGATAAGGAGATGGAAGTGAGAAGTCTGGGGGGAAAATCTATGGGAAAGTAGAGACCAATGGAGCTTGGGTATCGGAAGACGACGCCGATCGTTATAACCCGATTTATATTTACAAATGTAAAAAAAAAACATCTTTAGGCAATGAAAACCAAACTGGCTTAGGAGCAATTTTATGAGAAATACGAAACTATGTTATCGCCGTTATCACGGTTTCAAATGGCTTAAGTTAACCAAACAATTGACCTTAAAAAAGAAGGTTTCTTCTATAAGCAATATAAACATCTTGTACTGCAACTTTTTTTTTTTTTCTCCCAGTTTATTTACAATCTGTCCTATGAGGACAATAAGTAAATTATATAGCTAAACAGAATTAACATGTGACATTTACCCATTGGTTCATGCCTTTATATTCTACCAACTTACTTAACATTTGTCTTATTTACTGGTAATGTTAGTTTGTTATCAGTTAACTAAATCTGTTTCCTAGATCTGATGGCTTGAATCTTTTAAGTCTACGTGTATCCGTATGTTCTGTGAGTAACCTTTTGGCTAGCCTATTGGGATGCACTTTAAGTCTGTTACTGTATTTTACACTATGGTTTTGGATTTCTTCTTTCACAGTTGGAATTTGTAGATCACTTATTATGTCATTTGTAAGGAACCACGGAGCATCAACTATTGTTCGTAACACTTTTGATTGAAACCTTTCAAGGATTTCAATGTTGGAGGCGGACGCGGTGCCCCACAACTGCACTCCATATAACCACACTGGCTTTAGCACTGCTTTATATATCAACATTTTGTTTTTTAGAGTGAGTTGTGATGATCTTCCTATTAACCAATATAGTTTACTGTATTTATAACCGAGTTGTTTCCTCTTATTCCAGATGTGGGTGCTCCAAGTTAACCTGCGGTCGAGATGAATTCCAAGATACTTGGCACTATTTTCTTGCGGTAACAGCCTGTTGTTTAGAGTAACTGGTGGGCATGTTTCTCTTCTCATAGTATATGTTACCTGGATAGATTTTTGATCATTAACCTGTATCCGCCATCTTTGAAGCCAGTCTTGGACTTTATTGAGGTGATTCTGCAGTATTCTAGACGCGACTCCTGGGATGCTGTGGGATGCCATAATTGTAGTATCATCTGCAAAGGTTGCAGTCATTGTGTCTCTTGATGTTCTATGTGGGCAGATCTAGAAGAATCCGGAACGAGAGAATTAGGTAGATCATGGGAATCAAGCATACAATAGTAGACGACATTAGATCGAGACAACTTAAATGGTATGGACATGTCAAATGTATGTCAGTTACTAAAGTAAATATTGAAATGGGCACCACAAGGAAGGGGCAGAAGGGAAAGACCTAGAAGAAGTTGGTGGGAAGGAATTGATAAGGAGATGGAAGTGCAAAGTCTTGGGGGAAAATCTATGGGAAAATAGAGACCAATGGAGCTTGGGTATCGGAAGACGACGCCGATCGTTATATATAACCCGATTTATATTTAAAAATGTAAAAAAAAAACATCATTGGGCAATGAAAACCAAACTGGCTTAGGAGCAATTTTATGAGAAATACGAAACTATGTCATCGCCGTTATCACGGTTTCAAATGGCTTAAGTTAACCAAACAATTGACCTTAAAAAAGAAGGTTTCTTCTATAAGCAATATAAACATCTTGTACTGCAACTTACTACACACAATTTTCCAATACGGTTAGTTTCCGTGCTAAAATCCTTGTCTGGAATTTCTCTAATTCGTATTTCACGTGAGACTGTAGATCTTCTATTTCTACCTTAACGCTGAGCAGAAACACGTGGCACAGAAGAAGCTAATGCCTACTAGTGAAATTAAACATCTGTCGAAGGTGATGATGAATCGTATATAAATGGCTACTTGTATTAACAGCATTATGTCTATTAGCATTGTCTACTGTTGGACGTAGATCTCCGTTAACTCGTTCCACTGTTCCAGGTTTTCAGCTACGTATATCCAATTTAGTCATATACATTTAATGTCGTCCGGCTCCCTAGTTGTCGGACGTCTTCTGCTTCTGTAGGCCAAATCTCTAGGTCGCCAGCTATAATTTAATCACGCTATTTTATTTATGTTCAGTCAATACATTTAGGTATGAATCCTCTTATAGTAGGAAACCTATTTATGACATACTTTACTTTGAATATTGCATTTATGAAGTATCAAGTACCATTAATTAAAGGAATTTTATAAATTTTAAATTATTATTAAATACAACATTTCGAAGTGTACTGACACACGTACCCTTTGAAAATGGTTAGAGACTTTACCGGTAAAACTCAATAGTATCGCAGAGAATGTGATTTCTAAACGACAGATGATCAATTTTAGCCATGTGATGAATCTACTGTAATTTTTCACTTTATTACAAATCAATCCTAGGAACGAGAATTTACAGCAACGAAATAAAACCAGAAGAACTAAAAAAAAATAGCGAAACAAAGAGGCAAAGCAATACTACAAACTAATATTACCTATTATGGAGAAAGCTTTACTAGTATGATCCTAGAATTATTGAAGATGTCTTTTGGCATTTACTAAATAAATAATCATTATCACAGAAAGTTCCAAAATTTCGACTACTGATCATTTTCCCGTTGTTGAATAAATGACAGATCAAGAATTAGGGTATTTACTGTAAGAAACCTGCAGAACTGCCTAAAAAACATTCGTAAAAAGCCACGTTATATCGCATATTGAAAAATTATATAAAACTAAATAAAATAAAATAACAAAAAAAAACATATTGCATTAATATTTCAAATATGCAAACACGTGGCAAATTGTTAGAATAATATTCATCTAACTTTATAATAAATGGTAATACCAAACGATATCAAAAAACAACAGAAAATTACCTTCTAATGTTTAATAAATTTTAGAAAGACACTGTGGGCAGCCTTATAAGTTTTATTTAGGTAGTTTGAATTTTGACAAATAAAACTACTATAAATTTTTTTTTAATTATCGATGCTTATTCACGTGCCGGCTAGACATTACCTTGAAGACAAAATAATATACAAGATATACAAAACTGTTAAACCTGTATTTAAATAACTGTTTAGATACTGAGAACTGTAATGCAGATTAAAGTATAGAATGGAGGATTGTCTATATAACTTGTTTTTAAGAGTATCGGAAAGTCCACTCGAAGTGATCACTTCAGTTTTTTGCTATATATAGCACAGTTGCTAATGCAATTATTTTTGTTATGCTACTAAATTTCTAAAAACAAAAAAAAACCACTTGCCTATTTTTGTCAGCACTTCGCAATTTCAAAATGCCACCACCAATCACTAAGCAACTGCGAACTGTGCAATGAATACGGGTGGAAGGTTACAAAACAACTCTGGAGCACATTCCTGACTAAGTGGAAGTCTTAAGTTGAAGAAGGGGACTGCATATTTCCAACAACAACATGGAAAATTTTAAAAGGTTTGGGAACCAAAGACGTAGCGTCTGCCTAAAATATACTGCGTCAATTCAAGTAGAACATTGTTTACAGTTATCAAATGAGGAAATATCCAGTTTCTGCTACTCATTTCCATCTATAATTCCTTGCATTCTGTGCTCATAGGGTGGCTGAAATGTATACATTTCTGAATTGTATAATTGATTTACTGGTTTTAAAATCATGATTGCAATAAGATGCAAAATGGTATAAAATGGATGCTTTGCTTGTACGCGTAATGTCAAATAAATTCTTTCTCTCTACAAGCTAGATGTTGTGTGCTACTTGGGATAATGCAAGATCTGCGATTTGTTTCTTTCTTCTTGATGCTAGTGGCCTATGAGGCCTTCTGTACATTTTTTACTACTTCAATCTATGGTCTGTCCGCAATACAAACCTATAAGGTCTACATCCGGTTTAAAAAAATGGCCAGCAAACATCACGAACACTGTTCTACACCCTTTACTATAAAAACCATTGAGTGTTAAGAGACACATATAACAAGTATGCCCATAAGTGATACCAGGGACAGATGTTGTAACGCGTAGTCGAATCCACGGCGACAATTCTGTTATACTAAATAGAAGCACTACAACCGAAACTACCATTTACGATGCAAGGTCCAGGTATCAAGGACAAGGGTCGACCAGCTACAGTCGAAGAAGGGGGGGTTTGATAAGCCTAGGCGCCACCTGTTTAAAATATCCTTCGTCCTTGAAAACAACACGAGGTAAACAGAAACCTTCCTGGAGTTCTGACCTACCTTGCTTCGGTAATTAATCAACTTGTCACCAAAGTAAATTATTTTAACCCAAGGCACAATAAAACACAACAATAAATTACAAAATTTCAATTTATATAAAGATTAAAACAATTCAATCTTTTTGACACAATCAGTTGAAACTAAAATTGGTATTCAATAAAGATATTTTTATAGATGTAACAATATTTAACCAATCATGGCTAACAGTACCGTTAAACAATTTAATAAAGCAAAAATTCTTTAATATATCGGGAACGCAATAATGCGAAATGATTACTAGACTACGAAGCATTTATTCCGCTTCCAACCATAATGATATTCGCGACCAAACCCGCTAAGTATTTTTAAGTTTCTCGAGGCATCGCGAATCAAATACCCAGATGTAGAAATACCAATATAATGTTAATATATATATATATTTCGGTTTTAAAACGTTCGACGACGTTGTCCGATATCTAGACGCCATTGTTTCCTGTCTTCCCACTGACCCTCTTCTAAGTTCCTTGCGCTCATCGCCTTCCGGATACCCTCATTCCATGTCCTTTTGGGTCTGCCTCTCTTCCTTTTATGTTGTGGTATCCAGGTCATCACTTGTTTGGGTAACCTATGGTCTGCCATCCGCTGTACATGTCCATACCAAGTGAGTTGTTTTCCTTCAATGTCTTTTATAACCGTGTCTTGTAGTCCCATTTCTTGTCGAATATCTTCATTTCTTACTCTGTCGGCTCGTGAAATTCTCGCTGATCTTCTCAGCGCGTCCATTTCGGTTGCTTCTACCATTCTTTTGTTTCTCTCTGTCATTCTCCATGTTTCTGATCCGTAGA
>JABXWE010019691.1:0-21115 GCA_014611495.1 Limonius californicus | reverse complement strand
GGGGTTCAACTGGTAAAAGAAAAGATTACAACGTTTCTACGGCACCAATTAAACACTGATTCGAAACGCTATAATAATTTATTGGCAGAGCTTTTTATCGCCGTGGAAAAGTTCAAACACTCCCCCTTCCAGCGATATAAAGGTCTACAACACGGAAATCGGTCGGTCGGGTATAAACAATATTAAAATAGCCAAGCAGGTTGCACCGGAATAATTACCAACTTCACTGTGAAACAACTGTAATACGAATCCAAAAGATTCGTCGACCGGCCTGGTAAAACTTTCGCCGCTGCTGCCTGCGGTTGAGGGCGACAGATATTCTCGTCGACGGAGTCTCGGACTGGAACTGTAACAATTTGTAAACGGTTAATGCAATACCGGCGAACACTGGGAAAATTAATTCACTCGCAGGTATGAATCGGATTTAATTAATCTGGACGGTATTCACTGGGTTAATTTTTCAGGATCGGAATATTTAACTGGGATCTTTTAAGAACAATTCTTAAAGGAAAAGCACGACTGGTATTTCTGACTTTTGAATAAATTCAAGAGCCAGGAAATAAGAGTCGAAAAGTGATTTTAAAACGGGCTGCGCTGTTGTTTTATACTGGAAAGTCCGGGGTGGTCGGAGATACTCGCGCTCCCACTCCAACGGGAAAAGAACGTTTGCTTCTGGCGAATCCTCGGATGACGGTGCTACCAGATGTTTGTTGTTCCGCGCTCTTATCTTCCGAACGCAAAATGTGGAGTTTTGAGATTGCTAATTTACTCGCAATTTAATTCACCCTTCACATTTTCACCCCGTTACAATAGTACCAAGAAATAGACCATATATCAAGAAACATACACTTTTTTATTCTTCTTCTTCTTTTCCGTGGAGGCCAATCGCCTGTTTATTACCTACAACCAGTACGTTCTGTGAGCTTTATTTGTATATCGGGTAGGGAGAAGAACCATCGAACACAGAAGAAAAGGGCCACTAACATGGTTTAAATTGTCAAAAATGTTGGTAGGCCAACCGGGACCGACGGCGTTACGTGCTATCCAAGCATGACCGGTTGATTACGCCACAGTAATGGTCCACTGATCCAGTTGCTGATTAAACTCTTTAAAATCAACACTTTTTGTGCAACCGCACAAATATTTGCAACTTCACAGTAATTAAAGTAATTAAAGAGCAACAGTATAAGATCCAATGAAAGCAACAAGAATAGAACTGTTAAAGTTGAAACAAGTGGTAGTCACTTCATCAGTTAATGTTAAACAGAGATGGTTACCCTTTCATTATCTTGTTATCAAAACTCAGATAAGTTTATAATAGTTTGACATTTATTAACCTTAATTTTATATAAATATTGTTTATTAGCAACATTTTATTATTTCTATTAAATTGTTATAGTTAGAAGTTGAAAATCGTAATTTTACGGTCTAAAGAATGTAGAGGTTTATGAGTTTCTGGCAAAAGAAGTTCAACGACCTTACATGAAATTTGGCTAGTGTTACGATCCACGTTTCACAAATGACAAATTCTTGAAACCACCTTTGAAACGTAAACCGAAACGGTAAAACAGGCAAAAACAAATAAAACCTAAATTGTAGCATTCATAAACGCGTATATAAACATAATGTCGAGAGCATTGTTTAAATTTTATACTACGATAGACCTATAAAATTGTAGATCCCTGAAAAAACACGCAGAATCGATAAAACTATAGCGCTTCCACAGTTAATAGCGGGCTACAGGATTAAATAGAATAGAACATCAAAAATACTGTCTCGTCCTTTCCTGGTACATTAGTTATATGGGAATTTTAATTATGCCCCAAGTATTTCACCTATCTACGACTTACCGAAACAGAAGTTGAAGTTCCCTAAGTAAAATAAAGATGCAAATATGCTCGTTTACCTGGCTACAATTGGTCTAAAAGCGAAGCCACATTACTGCGCGATAAGTACTTTTGGGAAGGTATATAATATGGATGGTTATTGTGTACAACCCTAATTTTCAATTTTGTATACATGCTGAGAGACAGTATTTTTGTGGTCGTATACTAGTACAGGAACTTTAGACGAAAAATGGACTCATCTTCGGAAAAATTTATAGTGAGCTATAAATTGGTGTACATGTACCTTTCAGCTCCCCAAACAATCTGTGAAAAGTCCCAAAGATTCCGGTGTATGCATAATTTTTGACAGTGGAAAAACGGCCCAAAAAGTACCTTTTTCAGTTTTTTTGCCAATTTCTTCGTTCCCATCGATCCTACGGCTATGAAGTGTACTTATAAAAAGAAAGAACGGAAAATTCTCTACAAAAAAGCTGATATCATGTTTATTGATAACACTAATAGTTTTTTACGTAATCGGGCATTGAAACTCCGATGTATATTTTAGTGCACGTAATGATCAAAATATAGTTTTCTGTGCGTTATCTTCTAATTTTTACATTTTTTTATTTTATACGAATTGGGGTATGAAAAATTGTATATTTCTGTGAACAAAATTTATTATTTATTTATTTACATTATTGATTACTAACTTAATAATAATAATGAGTGCAAGAATTAGGTTTGCTAATGTAACTCAGTTTTGACTTATTTTCTGACATTATCTTTTTATCCATCCTCGATTTATTCTTCATTTTACTACTGAACTGGTGGAAAATACCAGGATTCGGAATCATCAATAGAGGTTGTTTCTGGATCGTCGATGTTAATTATTTTTTCGAGATTGTTGTCTTCGATTGGGCAGCATTCAGGCAAGATGTCCCATGACAGTTGCCACAAACTGCTGATCATTGTAGTCCCAACTTTCGACAGCCGCACAAAGTGCCACAGACTTTCGAACAATTACAAAAAATCATGTTCAAAAGACAATCCGGGGCAGGAGGTTGCGAGGTTTTTATTGGCTCCAATAAGCCGTTTTAGAATACCCATCCCCAATCTTGAGGGTTCAGCTCGTTTCCTAACCACTTCTGCAGCTGGTAGTAGACACGATATAGGTGCTCTTTAGCCACATCGACTGTGGGGGGTAACGTACTCAACTGGACCGACTTGTTTCTGCCTACAGCTTTCATAAAGCACTGGTAACGGTATTCCCCCAAGTAGTCTTGGTTAACCGGAGCGCCATACACAGCTAGGAAGATGCGTATTCCATCCGAAGAAACTGACTCTCGAGAAGCATCACTGTGGTTGAAAATTAAAGCTGCAGCACGTAAATCTTGACGTTTCGTGGAAAGTTTCAAAGCTGCAGTTTTCCCTTTATGAAAAAGAGCAGATGTCGTGTTACATCCATTGAAAGCGTGTAGGAAGAGAAGATTATCCCTGATCTCTTCGTATTTATTGAAATTCCTAGAAGAGTAGAGCTTTCGCTGGACTTTTGTTTTGCTTGAGAAAGAAGATCTCTTCATCAATCGGAGCGCGACCAACCAAAATTACTAAAAGGTCCACATCTTCCCCAACAACAACTGTTCTATTTGTGCGTGAGCATTCCAGAGCTGTTTCAATGATTAAAACGTCAGCATCATCTTGCACCTGTTTAACGACAAAATTGTTGGCGTCGAACTTGACAGACAAAATTGAAATTAATCTGCTCTTGTTGTTACTGTTGGAAAGGAATTTTTCCCGCCTTACTGTGACATTCATCATTTCGTCGAAGTAAGTATCAACAGATGAACATTTTGCTGGACGACGACGTTGTTCCATGGCGTTCACGCTGTTGGTGCTATTGTTGTATCCATCCAAGACTACGACAGCGTTTCAACCGTAGTACCTTTGTATATAACCAATATACTTTGCACAAATCGAATCAAAAGATTCATTCTGATACCGCACAATTCGATGCAAGAGGAATCCTCCGTCGATGACGTACGTGACTGTTGTAAAATCAAGTTCAGTTACTGATTGCTCGAAGACGTCAAACAAAGCAGATTTTTTTTCTTTGCGCAGGTTCCCAAGAACGAACATTTATAGCGGGAACGGAGCTAATTCATGCTTGATGTAAATACGGAGCTCTGCATCCTATCTTTTAATGGCACTGATTCTTTGGAACAACATTAATGGATCGATAGGTACTGTTGCATCACGAACTTTGACGTTACTGCTGACTGTTAAAAGCGAAAGTACTCTGTGCGCCCGGGAGGATTTAATATCTTTGAAATGTTGACCAATCTTCTTCTCCATCACAGCAGTGCCGATCTTCTGAGCATTTTTACGTGGAAATGACTAGTTCTATCAATAAACTTTATATTACCTTTTTTGTAGAGAATTTTCCGTTCTTTCTTTTTTATAAGTACACTTCATAGCCGTAGGATCGACGGGAACGAAGAAATTGGCAAAAAAACGGAAAACGGTACTTTTTGGGCCGTTTTTCCGCTGTTAAAAGTTATGCATACACCGAAATCTTTGGGAACTTTCACAGATTGTTTGGGGAGCTGAAAGGTACGTGTACACCATTTATAGCTCACTATAAATTTTTCCGAAGTGAAATGCTAAACTTCCTGGACTATACTATTTAACCCTGTAGCTCACTATCAACTGTGGAAGCACCACGTCAAAAAATGACGCTACCAGAAACTGTGTTCGCATTGATATCAGAATCTGTAACGTTAAAAAAACGTATTGCCGGTACTAACTAGCCTGAAACAGGTTAGCGACCTAGACCTCTACACTGAAGGTCTGGAGTTCAAATCCCAGTAACGGAACTTCGGATTTTTAACGGTCGTTCTCTCTCTCTCAAGACAATGACAAATCAGCAAGGTATTCTGTGTAGTGAATCTTCTCTGGAGTAGAAGTGTTTACATTTTCCGTGGTTCGAAGCCCACGTTAAGCTGTAGGTCCTCTATGTGTGTGCACTCAAAGAAGAAGATATTGATATTATACGATTAAAAGTAAATTTCTCTAGAACGATATGTAAGTAAAACTATTTAATTAATTATTATCATTTAGACTGCGCCTCTGCATTTAAAATGTTCTGTAAAACTATCAGTTGCACATTAATGACTTAAAATTTGCTAAAAGTAGCGTTTTCTATTGCCATCGTTGCTACATTGATAGGCGGCTTTTCTATTATTTTTTTTATTTAAAAGGTAACACACTCAAAACGAAAAGAAATCTGAAACTTGATAGTGTATTGAAAAATAACTTAAATTAATCCCACGGTTTCGATCTATTTGCACTTAATTTTGTGATTTTTTGTATTATTGCAAAATACTATCCTGTAGGAATCTATCCCAGTTTCAAAAATGGTTTGATTTTCCTATGATCATAAAACTGCTAAAACTGTTTAAACAATTTCAGTTGTTTGGCATAACGCGTAGCGACAAACATATCAGCCAAGCTACTATTTCGTTACATTAGAATAGGATAGGATCATCAACTACTTTCTTACACAATTACTAGGAATTGGTTTATCTCGTAGAAATAGCAAAACAGTTTTATTAATGGGGCCTATTGCATGGAGGCCAGTGCCTATTAAAATCTGCTCAAAAGTATATTTTCAAATAAGTAGCCGCGATCTGGTGCTGGCTCGTCTAGCAAAAATCACCCTATATATAAGATGATGTTGCGAACATTAAAAACCCTGCAAAATTGAATGCCCAAAAGTAGATATTACAAAAAAAATATTTAAATAACTATTTACTTATGTGTATATACAGATTGCTTCAAATCCATCCATTATCCTTCCTTATTTAAAGAGATAGAAAGTCGGATAAAACACCCAATTGTGCTTCTTATTTCGTTAAAAGTCAAAGGTCTTCCTGTTATACACTGGATTTGGAAATACTAATAAATAGTACCCTGAACTGACTAAAACCAGCAAGTGACGTCGCAGAAATCTACAATATATAAAATTACTAAATTAAATCCGGCACTCTTATTGGGACACCCTTTATAATTATAAGGTATGAACTAGTATCAACAGAAACATAAAAGATATGATAGTGCACCGTATTCTGTTTACTTATCCTTCAGATAATAACTGGCTACTACTTCTTCTTCTTAGAGTGCTTTATTTCTTACGAGATGTAGCGATCTTCTCTCCTATGCCTGTGTTGCGCGTTTTTAGAGTGTCGCAGGCATAGAGGACCTACAGTTTAACGTGGGCTCCGAACCACGGGAAGTGTAAACACTTCCATTCCAGAGAAGATTTACTAGGCAGAATACCTCACTGGTTTGCCATGGCCTTGCGAGGGAGAACGGCCGTTAAAAATCCGATGTTCCGGTGCCGGGAATTGAATCCAGGACCTTCAGCGTAGAAGTCTAACGCGCTAACCTCTAGCCCGCCGGGCGGGCGGTCTAGCCCACGGTCGCCTTGGCTGCTACTGAGAACTGTTAAATCACTATAAGTTTGTGTAAGTCAGTCGGATCTTATTATAAAAAAACAAAACTTCCATTAGTAATTTGTAAAAAATTTAGAATAGCATTTTGACAATTGGAAGAAAATGTTTTTTTTTTTTTAGTTTTACTCGCCTCCAGATGGAAAATACTGTTCTGCTAATTTCTTATTTTCGTTTCTACCGTTTAGCTTGTTAAGCTGGGACATGTATTTGCTATCTTTTCATGGGTTTGTACGTATAAAAGACGTCAGTGTGTGCGAGTTTTTGTATTAATAATTGAGCAAAATTCTGGGAGCGTCGGATATGATCAGAATGAAAGTAAAAGTGTTCCCTATAAATTATCAGAAGTTGTTTACAACGTAGCTACAGTCTAAGTACGACTTTTAATGATTACAAAACTTTTGACGCACCCTGTATTAGTAATAATTTGCAAAATCAAATTGCAGGTTTCGCTTCTCACAAACTAGTAGCATGTTATTTAAAATCGCAACATGTGTATTTAAATATAATTTAGTTTGAATTGCATTTTTAAAAGACTCGAATAAATATTTTCCATATCTGAAAAATATTTGTACAAACTTTAAATCACTCAGGTGCAACAGTACACAAACGACATATTACGCGTCTACTCGCTGCTACGCTTACTATACATCTAACCTAGCTGAACGTGTATCATGGTTTTATACGTTTTGTCCCGATTGTCACAGTTTTTGGACAGTTTTCTTAACTAATATAATTTTATTACGCTTTCCCCTTAGAAATTGGTGCTAAATCTAAATGTATATTGTATTCAATCATAAATCGTTTATACAACAACAATATTTTGTAACTTACAGTATATATAAAACGGTACACATTTTTGTCATCTAAACAAAATTGTATAATTTCTTTCCGTTTTCAAAAATTTAAATGGCAAGCTTTGAGTTTGGTAGCGAGCTGAAGTAACTTACTGCATCTGTACCTGTACCACGTGAGGATCGACTTCTGGTAATTAATACAAGAATGCATCCCTTTTCAACTAATGAACATCTACAGCAAGAGCTCCAGAATGCCACAGGAAATCGAGTATCCGACCAAATTGTAAGAAATCAATTGTTTGAGGTAGGACTCACCGGGATGGTCAAGACTTAGGCTTCAAGAAGCGACAACGTAGGATGATGTACTGTTTTCGGACGAGTCCAGATATTGTCTAAGCAATGATAGCCGGCGTCCAAAGAGTATATCGTAGTGCCGGATATCGTATCTACCTCAGTATACCCAACCAGTCGTTGCCTTTGGTGGTGGTGGTCTTATGATATGGGCTGGAATTCCTTTAGGATAGCGTACTGCCTTCCATAACTTTAATGGAACATTCACAGGCCAACGTTATGCCTAAGAGCTCACTACGGACCATGTTCTGAACCGTCTGAACGCTGTTGGACGGGAATATTTTGTTTTTCTTGTGGCCAACTCAAGGGCACATCGCGCTTGGGTTGTTTTAGAAATGTTTCGAGATGAGGAAATAACCTATCTTGCTCTTCCTCCGCTATCTCCAGACCTCCACTCCATCGAGCACGCATGGGACGTTTTGAAGAGACAGCTGGATCATCATAATCCAAGGTCTACTAATGTGCAACAGCTGAGAGATGTATTGCCGGTACTGTGGTATCAAATTCCACAAGAACATATTGATAATTGCATTGAGAGAGAGTATGCCAGTAAGGGCAGTTATTACTGCCAGGGGAGGTGCCACGCAGTGTTAGAATTTAATAAATTTAAATGATCGACACGATAAGGTAAAAGAGTAATTGATAAAGAAAGAAAGAAAGACGAAATTGAGTGAAAGGAGACAATAACGAGTTACATTATAATATTGTTAAATTTCTTCTTTAAACGTACCTTTGTTGTAATTTTCATTTTCATTACTATAAAGACGTTACATTTTGTTGTTTTGGTAGTTTTTTATTATAAATGCAATTGGTGTTACCTTTAAGTGTCTTACACTGCAATATCCCTATTCATTTTTCAGTAGTTTATTACTATTAGTTAAAAACTAAATTTATTCTTTAAATGAATAATGTTTTATAGTTTCTAGGCAACCACCATTGGAAGCTTTCCAGTTTTAACATTAAACTATACACATTTACTTGATATACTACTACGATTAATTTTGCCTCACCGTGGAGTAATCTCTTAAGAGCGCTTGGTTTAAATTTAATAGTCCTTATTTAAGATTAATTATGTCTTGATGGAGATATGAACTATGACTTAATTTCAGAATTTCTCGCTAAGTTCTGAAAGTACCACACGTAATAAAACTGCTGGCAAGAAGCTTCTGAAAGTTTTATTAGCGTAAAGAAAATCAAATTTAGAAGTTATCTTCTAGTTCCAGCATCCCATAGTAGGATTAGAAAAACAGTATAAATGCTCAATTAATAACTTTTTATTCCCACTAATCTAGAACTCAGGGCTACATACATACAACGACTAACAAACTTAAACTCTTCAACCATCAACAAACACTAAATAGCATAGAAATTAAGCTTAATTCGTACATAATCCTTGTTTATTATACGAAGATAAACAACGTTTCTCAAGACGTAGTCCAAATATGCGTCTTGTTTGTTCTTCCAAATATAGTCTGAGCAAATTATAGTATTTGTGGTCACTACTAGCAACGTTATTAAATCTGTAAGCAAGACGAGGGTGCAATTTGCGTCAAAAATAACTGTGATCAATAGCCGTACACTATCAGGGTTGTTCAAATTTGTGTACTAGACGCAGACTAACGATGCTAATCAGCTTTTATGTAATCAAGCTGGAATTAAATGAATTTTTTTGATAGAAACGACATACTCAATAAACAGTAATTTTGCGTTTGTACAAAATTATTTCAGTTTTGATGTTACTGTATACGCATTTGATATAGTCATTTCAAAAGGGATTGCCGGCGTCACGTAGGCAACCAACATAACATGATTTTGTATAATTGTTTGTATTATACCAAACAATTAAATTACTTTCACGATTAGGTATTTTTTTAAACGTAAATATAGACTTAGATAGAAGGAAATAAACTTCAAGTATTTGATATAAATATACTGGATGCAGACTAATGATGCTAATTAGCTTTTATCTAATCAAGATTGAATTGAATGCATTTCATTTACTGGAAAGATATATAAAAAATGAGTAATTTATATATTTTTGAAATTGTTTCGGGTTTTATGTCACCATGAACAGGATTGCTACAGTTTTTTCAAATAGTAGTGCCGGTGTTACGTAGGCAACCAATATAATATGATTTTTATAATACTTTGTATTTTAACAGACAGGTATTTATTAAATGTAAATATCAATTTTGATCAAGAAAAATAAAGTTTCTGCACTAGGCTTAAATTTATTAGACACAGATTCACGATGCCGATTAGCTTTTCTATAATAACAATCGAACTGTATACAATTTTGTGACAGAAAAAGAATACTCAATAAACAGCAGTTTTGTGTATGTTCAAAATTGTTTAAGGTTTGATGTTACCTTGCTCACGTTTGTTATAGTCGTTTCAAAACAGATTAGCGGTGTTACGTAGGCAACCAATATAACATGTTTTTGAATAATAGGTACTCTGTGATAATAGTTTGTACACACATGATCAAAATTATTGCATATCTGTGAATCGCCACGAATTAAACTTTTTAATGAGATTGTGTGCTGTAATCGGAATCGACTTTATTAGTATCGACTAGATTAATCGAAAACGGCTCATCTGTGTTAAATAGAATGGGTTTTTTAAAGAGTTTTTATTCCAAAGACTAATACAAAATTCAACTAAAAACAGGAACACAACAATAAACGCTAATTTTAATACATTAGTAGTCGGTATTTCCTCCTCGGAGGAAGACACGAAGACACGCATTTATGCGGTTTTCCATACTTTCAATGAGATGGTCAATGTTTCTTTGAGGAATAGCGTCCCACTCTTCCTGAGCAGCAATTTTCAATTCTCTTAAAGTTAAAGGAGGATTATTTCGATTTCTAATACGGGCTTTTAACATGTCCCAAGCATGTTCAATAGGGTTCATGTCGGGAGAATTTGCTGCCCACCACAACCTTGTGATACCCTGTTCTTGAAGGTATTGCTCAACGGCAAGAGTACGATGGGGCGTCGCATTGTCATCCATAAACACGAAATCTTCGCCCACTCTAACTAGAAATGGACGTACAACAGGAGCAAGAATCTCTCTAATGTAAAGGTTTCCTGTCATTGTCCCTTCAATGGCCACCAGTGGCGTACGAGCACCGCGCATTATACCGGCCCAAAACATTACGCTACCACCTTGGAATGGAAGACGAGACTGGGCTGTGGACAAGCGTGCTTGCCTTCCTGGACCTCTCCAAACTTGTATACGTTTTGAATCACTTAGCAAGCCAATTCTGGTTTCATCAGAAAACATTACCATATTCCAATTTGGTGCCCTTGCTGTCATTTCTTGGGCCCAACGCAAACGAGTGGTTCTGTGTTGACGAGTCAATCTAGCACATAGAGAGGCCTAGGAAGATGCAAATTGTTGGATTTCAGACGCCTGTGGATTGTGTGCCTGGAAATATTTATTCCTTCCATTCTTCGGAATTCTCGTTGCAGAGCACTACTGACAATGTGCAATTTCTTCGAGCTATTAGAGTTAATTGGCGGTCTTGTCTAGGCGTAGTGACTTTCTTTCTACCCTTTCCTGGCCTATCTTTAACGTCATCAGTCTCCTTGAATTTTCTAAAAATTCTGGAGACATCACTCTGTGATACTTCTACAGTTTCCGCAACTTCTCTTTGTGTCAGCCCATCCTGCAAGAGGGTCACTATTCTCACTCTGTTGAAGTATGTAATCGTGTTTCGTACCATTATGTTAATTATGCAGCGAAAAAAATCACAAAATTAACTTATTTACTAAGTTGATTGCTTTGTCAATTTTAGTTGCTTAGTAAACATTCGTGTCTTTTGTTTTATATTTTGGATATCTTGTTGTGATAAACTTTTAAATACCCAACCTATTCATTTATGGGATAAATTAATGAAAAAACATGGTTCATTGCCTGCAAATGCGATATGCAATAATTTTGATCATTTGTGTATATGAGAAAACAAATCAAAATCAGTGAGTAAAAAGGTTTATCATCATTTACGGCTTTTCAATCTCTTTAACCGTTTTTCAGGCGCAAAATTAAATTTAGATAAATTTTATATAGAACAAGATCCCGTTTGAAATATCAATTAAGGGATTGAATCCAATTAAGAACATTTTGCTATATTGCCTTCCGATTTCTGTCTCTCATTTTACAGAAAGGAAATCAATGATTTAAGTAAAATACAGGGTGGACACTTTAACTGAAATAAATTCTGTACCTTGAATATACAGTATTTATGTAAAAATTTCTAAAACACGTCAATGATAGTTGTTCACTGGCTATATTTCAGCGGTCATATTTTTAGCTTGTCTTCACCCGGAACGGTGCATTCACTCGTAATTGTTTTTGTCAAATGTAAGGGTATGTTAAGTGAAACATCGTTTTAAAGTTCATTATAAGAGGAATAAACGCACGTTTTATGTTTTAACTATTCTAAGGCGTTGCTTGTTTAAAAACGTACAATATAGGTTAAACGCCGTTGAATGTAAAACATGTTCAACATGTGCACCATGTCTTTCAGTGCAAAAAGCTAATCGATGATATGACACATTAAAGAGTCCAATGTTTGAGTCACAAATCTGTGTACTCGAATCCAATCAGATATTTTTTGTTTATTTCCTTCTTTTCAAACTCCTCCTTAAAAAATTACATTTACAGAATATTTTCTAAACAAATATTATTGTAATATGTACTTTCAAAGATTGTTCATGCGAATACAATTGAAAAAAAGGTTTTTATTTATTTTCTTACCAATAACTTTTTTCTTTGAAAAACAGAAATAATATCCACAAATCAATTCCGAATAAACTATATTTCAAAAACAAGGGGTTCTGGCTACTAGGTCAAGAAACCAAGTTCTTATATTCTTTGAGGCTTTCGCGGTTTCTCGAACTGTCAGTATTACAATTTACTATCAACTTAGACCGCGTCGTCATTTGGGAACTACACCCAGCTTATCAGGTAAGGCCCGACCTGGAGCTTGTCGGCCTTTACAAGCATTTGCTCTAAAAGTTTGAGCCATATTTGTTCGAAGGCCCTGTCTGCCTAAACAGGGCCGTGTGCTTATATTAATCAAACCTTGGGGCGGACAAGGATTTGATCTTGATGTATTTTGTTTGCCAGGACAATAATACTTAATCGGCTTATGCCTCTTAGCTGTTTGTGAACCCATACAAACTAACGTTTCGCAAGGCATTGCAGCTTGCATCTTCAGAGTGAATAGAACACTGTTTAGGCAGACAGGGCCTATGAACAAGTATGGCTCAAACTTCTAGAGCAAATGCTTGTAAAGGCAGACAAATTACAGGTCGGTCCTTAATAATGCTGGGTGTAGTTCCCAAATGACGACACGGTCTAAGCCGAAAGTAAATTGTAATATTGACAACCAAGTTCTTGTTTTATTTTTCCATTCTACCCACCTTCCTTCTTTAAAAAGCACAACTATAATTTCTAAACAGCTGCATATTTCTTCTAATAAGTTTCTCTTGTAATAGCTTCACGTCAACTAAAAATGTAACAATTTTTAGTTTTCACATGTCGTAAGTGTTCGAAATCCATCGAGAATGCTATTATTTCACGCATGTCTATCCCAATATCTGTTTCTCATCGTATGAAAACAATAATATTAAAAATTAGTTGTTTCATATCATTGCTTTAAACTGACATATTATATTTTGTATTACATTTTAGAATCAAAATGAAAACTTTTTCCACTCCCTTTGTTTTATTGTTCAGATAAAACTGACACTTTCCAAGAATAATTTTCTTCATAACATTGTGCAGTTGAACTATTGACCTTAAAACATTACAGGATGGTGTCAAGCAAGAACCAAAAAGTAGATATGGATCCTTTTTTAGCTACTAGTTAAAACCAAACCATTTTCCTTACATTATCCTCTCGATAAAAACCCAATCACCGAATTCTGTTAAATATTATATAGCAGTGACTCCCACGTGATGTGTTAAACTTTAAAAAGGTTGTGGATGCGAATTTTTTAAGAGAATGGTCCTTTTTTAGCTTTTTCCCTTAGCTTTTTAAAAGTTTTTCTTGGAACAACAAACATTTTTCAAATAGAAATTCCTCTTGAATATTATATATCAGTGTTTACTAATGATATAATCCAATTCCAAATCAAATAGTTGTGGATTCGAATCTCATTAAAAAAACATTTCGTGTATTTTTTCGTCATTCACGTTACCTTTCTTATTAAAAAATACTAAAATAAAATACATAACATCTGTAATACCATATGATCAAAAAGTTTTCAAATTATAGAAGGATATTGTATGTCGGAGGTTGAACTATAAGCAAATGCCATTTTAAACAACTGTCAAATTAAAATAATTTATTCACCTGTCAAAATCTGTTATCTTAGTAACTTCCACCAAAAAGCACGAATTATGGAAAAAAATAGTTGTGGATTCGAATTTCATTATGAGAAAGTTTTGCTTTTAGTTGTTCGTTATCTTTAGTCTTTTTCTTTTGAATATTTCAAATTAAAAAAAGAAGTTGTGGGTTCAAATACAATTGATATGATTTTATTTGTCTTACCACCTTAAGAAAAATTATGAATTCTTTAAACTTCTCCAAAATAGCATTTACATGGTAGTACCTTCAAACTGACACATCAACTGGAAATAAAAGTCGTTTATTCGAATTTGTACAACTGCAAAGTCGTTTGTGACTTCAAAGCCACTCTTGTATCTTTCGACCAATACTTTCTCAGGAAACCGAGATTGTTTCCAAAACAACCTTCCATAATCAGCATCGTATCTTATCTATTTTCATTATATTGCAGTAATAGTCTACTCAAAACTAATCTCACTCCACTTCAAAACTTCCTTAGCCTTCTTGCAACTGCACAAACAGCAGATAAATCCAATCTTATGTGAACAATCATCATTACCATCGAAATGTGCAGTCTTCAGAATTCGTCGCCGACAGCTTTGAGATATCTGTGCGAGATAAAGGCCTGCCCTTGTGACAGCCAATCTGAGAGATTCTATCCTTATAAGGTAGGTATTGATGGCTGTTGCCGATGAAAGAAGCGGTCAGTGTGAGAATGGGTACCAGTTAGGATTCAATATAGCCTGCCTTATTAATAGTACGAGTATGTATAGGCAGGAGCGGACTCGAAAATCCAAAATATAAGCGTCTGGATTTTTTTTAAATACAGATTTTAATAACCAAGGATGATTTTGAACTATAACATGAAATATTTCCTCTTCATGCAGCAAACCTGAATATAGAAGAATTGTGGTTTTCTTTTCTATGCATGCTTGTACGTGCCTATGTGACATGCATATAGAGGACCTACATGTTAAGTTGTAGGAAAACAATGTCCAGAGATGTTTTCTACAGCATCTCCCCTCACACGCCGTGATTAGAATTTTCAGAGAGACTATTTCACTCTTCAAAATTGTCGAAACCAGCAACAGGTACCATTTCAGGAACAAGTTACGTTTCGTTTAATTGTTGTCTTGTCATCTTCTCCGTGGATGTCTGCACAATCACTAAATTAGTGACGTTGAAAACTACAAAGAAATTCTTTCTGCTTGTTCATGCTGATTAGTGGTACGTCTACTATTTGTTACGATAAATCAAGCGGGTTATTGTTCCTTTGACCCGAATCTCGCTAGGTACAGTTAAGAATGTAAGGTATACGACTGCTTTTATAGCCCAAAAAGTCGTAAACAAAAATTATCTCTACAATGCACTTATTGTTACAGTTTTGCGTCATTGTTGCAGTGATTAAAAGGATCCCATTTTAAAGCACATTCTAAAATGTTAACTGATATTCTGTAATAACCATTATAAATGCTCCTAATAATCTGACATCAAGGTATACGAAAACATGTATGGTGAATTAAATCTGAAAAATATTATACTATTTAAATTGAAATAATTTTACAATTACAAGTTTTACAAAACTGAGAAAACAAATTTACATACAACCTTCAACCACTGATGGGTTAAATTTCAATAGGTATAAAATGTGTATAAACAATGTGAGGGCATCGAAATAATATTCGTATTCGATCCAATGTACTTAATTAATGAAAAACTTGTTCTTCCTCTTATTTTAGGTTTAGGACCTGTTATTTCCAACTTACAGTTTTGTTATTGTGACATTGAACTTAGTTTTATAACCCTACTCGTTAAGAGTTATCGAGGGAGGATTTTATATTTAAAGATAAGGGTGTATCCAGGGGGGGGGGCTTCCAATGTGGAAACAATTTAAAATAAAACATAAAAAATATAAACAACATTTTTCTGAAATATTGATGAATAGGTTGCTTGTTGGTATGTCAACATTTTGAAAGAAACTTATTACGAAATAGAGATCCTCGCGCCATCTGTTAAAAGTCATAAGAACTACAACCTGTATGTGTATTATACACGTACACGTTGTAGTTCTTATGACTTCTTACAGATGGATGTATAGTTATCTCGTGGCAAGGAGCTTTCTTGAATAATCTCGTCTCATTTCTCGACGCATCAACAACGAGAATATTCCAGAAGCTATTTACCCCGTACATATACATATAAGGGCGCGTGCATTTTAGTTAGAGTCAGTGCAGATAAGTTACATTCACACAAGTGTCACAAGTGTGTGCAATTTTTACGACATTAAAGTTTGTTGTTTCGCGCCATCTGCTTTAATCAAAATTATACCAAAATGGATATTAGAAAGTTTTTTTGTAAGAATGGTAAGTATCGACGTTTATTTGGGTATCTACGTTTGCATGCGTTAACCGCCACTCGCGTTGCTAGCCGACAAATGCATAGAAGCAACCCTCCAGCCGGAAATCCATCCGAATTTTGAAGATGATCTCTAATAATTCCTTACTTGGATTCCATCATATCAGCCTTAGATCAGATGTTCTGCAGACAAATCGCCTGCATTTTCATTGATGCATTTCCATTGGAGTAACATGAGAGATGTTTCATTGGAGGAATGGAATGAAAGTACTTCATCTTGTGCAACTTTTTACAATTTGGAAGGCATCGAAGGAGCAAGGGAATTGTTGTTCAAAATGTGGAATGAGGTAAAAGAAGCGCCAGATATCATCGAGGTTTTATAAAAGAGCGATATATTATTTCCAGCCATTAGAAAGACGCTACTGATTTTGCTTTCACAGCCCTGCACAACAAGCACTATAGAGCGTTCAGTCAGCTCCCTTCGCCGAATTAAAACATGGCTTAGAAGCACTATTGGTGAAAATAGGTTAGCCATGCAAAGGATTCATCGTTAATGGGTTTTCGCAAACAAAGAACAATTACTGGAAGCTATAGTTAGAAAATTTGCTAACTAATCCTCGCAAACTACTGCTCAAAATTTAATTTTATTAATAAACAATGTTTTTCTTTTGTAATTGCGTATTATCGCATGCCTCCCCTCGGACCCCCTTGACCCATGAAATAAGTTGGATTCAGAAAGCTGCCCACCCCTCCGTTTTGATCTGGGTACGCCCTTGTTTAGAGAGTAAGACGGAGGTGACTTAAATAATCTGGAAAATAATATGGTTTTTCTGTGCGACGTTCGACTTTAACCGTTTGGTAGATTCATTCCATTACTTTAATTCGTAAATAGCGCATCTTACATTTTTCCAAGAAGTGTTTCAAGAACTAAAGCAATCGTCTGTTGACCATTATATAGTAGAGTTAATAATATGAATAGTATTTGTACTGCGAACTCGGATGATATTGATTATTCACTAAACAGTTCTTTGCTGTTTCTATCTTACCGCAAATACGTAGTCAAGGGCGACTCGAGCAACAGGTTCGGACGCGTCGAGGGCCATTTCGTTAGCAGGACCAACTTGGGACCTCGTTTGAACGTTTTTTTGTTTGTAACTATAGCTACCTTTCCATTTAATATAACCATTGTTTGATAACGTATGACTTCTGGGTTTGTGTACTTCCTTGTGTGTTCCCTTTTTGTTTGTATTTTCTGAGCAATATTGAGGTAAGGGGGAAACACAGCAAGGCAGCGACTGAGAGTTCTTGGTCCTTTCACGAGAATATTCAGTTAGCTGTGGGGTGGCGACCACTTATTTTGACTTACCGTACATTGCATCCATAAAAACTTTCTTCCGGTAATCGTGTTCCGCAAACCCTGCCACCTCCCGCCGAGAAGCCCGTTTCATTTGACGAAAATATTTGAACCATAACACATAATAAATATGTATGCGATTTTCGCGTTTTCAAGTTTTGCTATGAAAGATTCCTCTCAGCCATGACTGCAATCCCTTAATGAAGAATGAATTCAACAAAACCATGGCAGAGGATCCTTAGTGTTCTAGTCTAGTAGATAGGAAGACTATTAGAAACATTTATAGCTCGAGCTTCTGATTCTGAACTTAAATACAGATGGACTATGAAGCTGATTTACTTTACACACAGCAATTAAATATTGCTACAATAAAATGGAACACTTTGCAGAGACAGTAATATATTTATTTTAGCATTATAAATAATTTTCTTACTCCTGCACTTCTTTATTATGGGTTGTTTAGATTATTTAAGAAAGAAAATACAACTTTAATCTGTATATATCCAAGAAATATTTACTTAAAAGTATTTTTCTAACATTTCTTTCCGAAATACATGTTTTTATTGTTCAATAACTTTTTCTTTAGTAAAAATAAAATATAGTTCTTTCATGAAAATATTTTACTAAATTGTAAGCAAAGTTGATCACACGTAAGTTATAATAATGCATGTACGTATTTATCCATTGGAATGAAACTTTTTCTTAATTCTCAACCCCCAAGTCATCCTTGTACACGTTTTCACGCAAATGGCAAGGCGCTCACGCGTTTTTGATATGTACTCAAGTAACTTCAGTTGCATAGTATTTAGAAAAAAGTAATTATATTATGGCTAGTAGATTATCCATGGAAAAAAACGTAGTTATACATGCTTTAAATCTCATAAAATAGGTTTATTCATTCATACTACCCCCCCCCCCGAACTGCTTCCGTATTACTTCAGGGGGGTACGGGCATCCCTTAAATAATAACCATTCATGCAACATGCACCCTAAACTGAACTAAGCGAAATGCGGTCGCCTCAGCTGAGGTTCGAACACCCCAGCCGATCGGACCGCAGTTCACTATGCAGCGCGTATCCGCATTGCTACACCGAGGTCCCTTCATAAAATAGGTCTAGCAAACAACTGAATATCTGCATATTCATCAGTTTCCACCAACTACATAACAACATACATGCAGCTGTTAGCAAGGCATGCTGGATGTTATTTGTGAAACTAAGTTATTTCCATAACGACAGTGACTGTTTTGCCTGTATACCCCCCTCCCCCATTTACTCTACTTAGTAAAACCTAATTCGCTTGCGCTAGCATCCATTGGTTATAGTTCTTACGATGAGCAATTTTCAGTTTCGGATTAGCGCTTTATTTGCACAGCACAAACTGAACGCATTTCTGTCTTTGTTAGTTGCTTGCAGATTCATATTTCCGACAAAGATGTATGTCGTAGTGACATCTGCGAACGAAACAAGACTTACACTGTACGTATAACGTATTCTGTCGGCTGACACGTTTAGTAGAAAGAAACAGAGATACTTGAAGAATGTCGCGCAGATGTAGGCAAACGGCACTATGTAAATCTGTTTCCAGCAGTATTTAAAATGTTTTAGTGGTCGATATTATTTTTAATATAATATTTTATTCTCTAAAGATACCTAAGAGTTTTTATATACAATGTTGTTTATTACTGAAATTGTGGAAATTGATATTACGAGGTTGAAGATAAGTTAATAGCATTTTTGTTATACAGCCAATTATAGGTAATTACAGTTACTGGAATGTATTCTTGAAAATGGTAAATGGTAAAACATACACTTGGGGAACTGAGAAGTGAAAACTATTTCGACAACAATGTCGGAGCCTTTGTCAACACCGTCCCAGATCCGGTCAAAATTATGACAACCAGATGTGCAAAAACTGTTGAGGGTCGACAAAAGCGCATTTTGGCTTAATTGGGTACCTTCTACCTAACTTAAGTGCTATTCTAAAAATCTGAAATAAAATTGTTTTTTACAAGTCCCAAATTTTCACTAATATTCGTAGCACTATTGTTATGAATAGCCAGTTCAACATTGGATGTTAGTTGGTGTTTAGCTATTCTAAAAAGAAAACGCTGTTAGAAATGTCCGGAAATTTTTTGAATGCCCAGTGTCAACAGTTTGTGTTAAATCTATTCGATTATTTTACGCGCGAAAAAGACTATTTTGGCCCATTACGCGACGTTGTAGCGGTTCGGGAACGAGTCGCAGATGCATTAAAAATAAGTTTACCCACCATACGGAAAATAGTGCAGCAAAGGAAAGACAACCTGCCATTAATAAAAAAAAGTGCACATTACATAGTGTTATATTTAATTTAGTTGCTCTTGGTGGTATTCAACAGTGGTTACAGTGGTGGTACGTACAGTTTCGTTATTAAATTATTGTATATTTTACTCATACTGTTTACGCCTGTTTTACCATTTACCATTTTCAAGAATACATTCCAGTAACTTTAATTGGCTGTATAACAAAAATGCTATTATTTTATCTTCAACCTCTTAATACATTTCAATTTCCACAATTTCAGTATAAACAACATTGTAAATAAAAACTCTTAGGTATGTTTAGAGAATAAAATATTATAGTAAAATAATATCAACCACTAAAACATTTTAAATACTGCTGGAAACAGATTTACATAGTGACATTTGCCTACATCTGCGCGACATTCTTCAAGTATCTCTGTTTCTTTCTACTAAACGTGTCAGCCGACAGAATACGTTATACGTACAGTGTAAGTCTTGTTTCGTTCGCAGATGTTACTACGACATGCGTCTTTGTCGGAAATATGAATCTGCAAGCAACTAACAAAGACAGAAATGCGTTCAGGTTGTGCTGTGCAAATAAAGCGCTAATCCGAAACTGAAAATTGCTCAGCGTAAGAACTATAGCTTAAGGTGTAATGTATACATTAGACAATACACGATTCGATGTGGAAATACTTCAAGTTAACAACTAAAAAGATTTAAATTACCAAATTAAATTGAAATAGAGTAATTATTCATTACGATTGCTTTATTCAAGTCAGAGCAAAGCGTTGTGATCCAACTTGCCAGTCTTACGAATATCCACTCATCATTTCACTTTGAAACCATGTACGAATCGATGGATGCACACCGTGCGCGTCACCTTTATAAATGACCCGAATATTTGCATTAACTAAAATAATTTTTTTCTGCGCTCATAAAAAATATATTTGCAGCGCAAATATGTCCAAATGCATTCGATGACCCTCTTTCTTTATTAAGTTTTATGCTACGTACACACGCAGACACCTAAATGTCGACACTTGTGTCTAGATTGCTCTACGGTGTGTTCACACTGCGTGGTGTATTTGTGGAAACTATTGCGTAGAGCAGTGTCACTAGATACAACACTAGACTGAAGTTGCTAGACTTCTCTACCATGTATCCACACGTGCCTTGAACAGTAGACACAGACACTTTAAAATAGAACCTATACTTTTTGACCATGTCAAGAACAAGCCGTCGTTTAGCGGCCGCAGTGTTTATGAATTGTATTTAAAA